>JBBBVU010000003.1:23222691-23239881 GCA_037177055.1 Atherinosoma microstoma
TATATATATTATCTTTATTATATTTACACCATACATAGTTTTTTATTATTGTCATTATATGCCATATTTAATGACAATAAAGTCTGGCTCTGATTCAATTTTTTTGTTTTGTTTTGTTTTTAAAATACTGAACAGTACATTTTATCTGTGCACAATCAAGTTGTTAGTCTGTCTTGCAGATCAGATTAAGACAAATGATCAAAAATCAAATTCACATGTCTTTATTGTCACTTCTGTTTTTCTTCAGCAAGCACATATAGAACTCCAACTCCACTTTTTATTTATATAGCACTTTAAAAACAACAGAGTTGACCAAAGTGCTTTACACCAAATAATACAATAAGCTAATAAAAATAAGTAAAAAGCAAAAAAGTATGAAAGCATATGATAGGCAAATAAAAACAAATAAAACAAATAAAGAGAAAGTCACAAAAATCAACGCCTCAACTAGTGTTAAACGCCAAAGAAAAAAGATGTGTTTTAAGCAGTGATTTAAAAACAGCAAGTGAAGTGGCCTCCTTAATATATGGTGGTAACTGGTTCCACAGTCTCGGTCCAGTTACAGAGAAAGCTCGGTCACCTCTTAGTTTCCTCTTGGTCGAGGGGAAGGGAAATATATAGCATTGCTATACTGTACATCTAATGTACGTTAAGTCAGTATCAATGGACATATTTTTTCTAGCAAATTCAAGTTATATAGTTTTGTATTTTTTGTATAACTCTCATTTATAGTACAATTTACATGGCATATATCATTTACAATGATCAAACATTAAATAATGTTTAAGATAGTGCATATATTGATATTCTATCTCCTTGAAATTTTGAATCAACATGTCATCAACTTGTGAGGAAGCTTTATCAGCTGTCCTTGCAGCGCAGTGATGAGTTTAAGTCATTAGCTAATTGAATGCAGCGTACAGTAGCAACTGTGTGTCAGTGCAGTAAAGTCTCTGCTTTGCTGACTCACTCTTGAGCTTATTCTAGAAGTTACATAATGCTGAAAGGATAAGTGGAATTAGGCTTTTTTTGCTAAATTAAATTGCTTCAAAATGAATGAGCAGTTTTGTAACAAAGGGGTCAGTGGTGAATACAGCTGCAATTGATTTGTCTAACTTAATGTCACACTTGACTACAGAGTCAAAAGTAACATTAAAATCTGAGTTCTATAAAATATAAGTTCTAAAAATGCTGCTAAAACAGGCCTTGTATCATTAAAAGATACTAGACTGGCTCAGCTGTGAGTTTACCTTACATATGTACAGATGGTAAACAATATTTGTATAATAAGCTGTAATAATGAATACAATTTTCTTATTGTTAGTAAATCCGCTTGCTCAGAAATCTCACTCAATGCACATTCTGGTGTTTAGCAAACATTCTGTCTGTGGATCTACTCTCCACACAAAGAGCATTATATTCCTGTTTCAGATAATACCAGAGACCCACATCTGAGTAAACAGTAAGCATGAGTACTGCATGACAGCTGCACAAAATCCACCAGCAGCCGGCCTCATCAAACACAAAACACCAGCACTGTGTGGTGACTAGGTCACGAAACTACAATTATACAAAGACAGATGCACAAGCTGTTATCCCCAACCAGAGTCACATTTTAAAGACACACACACACGGTGAGAGTAAATATCGCTCCACTGGGTTAGTAAACAGCCAGTTGTATATTCTACAGACAGAGCTTGACACACTGCAAACATGGATGAAGCAGGGAGCGCTGGCTCTTTCTAACCAGTCTTCACACTGTTGTCATACTCTATCGCTGTGGCACTGCTGTTACATCCAGGAGAACACTGTGTTCACATCCAGCAAAGCCCTGTCTTATAAGAGTCATCCATTATCACACCACCAACTCACTGGTAGCAGGCATACAGCTCAGCTGCTTCCTCACTACACTCATTCAGTAACTGTGTACAAGATAAAATGACACATACATGAAAAGTTCCATGGAACAATTTGCATAAATCTATCAACATTGTCCTTTGCACTGCATAGATTACATACACCAGTTAAGAATCAGATTTTCATGAAATTAACTTGATGACATTTAAATATTTACATGTTTATATTCGGCAAAAGCCTATTTCTTTAATGATAACAGTCCGAATGGATAAGAAGAAACTTTCTGTTTTGTACGAGACTTCTATTTCTAGAGATGCACCAGATCCACTTTTTTGGGGTTCTGATCCGATTCCGATATCTGAAATTGGATATCTGCCAATACCGATAATTTCCGATAACAAATCAGTTTACGTGAACATTATCATCTCCGCCAATGATCACTGCCTGGATCCAGGAATTTTCTAAATGATTCTTTACAGGCGTAGGGCAAGCGCAAACATCTGTGAACATCAGTGAACTTTGTCACATCTGGTTGTTTTGCCGGTGAAGACAAAAGGTTGCTAAAGGGTAACACCACTGGGTTTTCAGCGTCGATCCTCATAGATTTTTCTTTGATTTTTGTAGAGGTTCCTTTAAATATGCTGAAAAGTTCTGCTGTGGTTGGTTGCTATAAACATAGCTGTTCCACAGACTACAAGAGATTGTTCTTCGAACTACCAAAAAGACACAAAATCCCAGAAAGATGTGATAACTGGCTAGCAGCTATCAACCATCTCAATGCTGACGGTGCACCTTGGAGTCCTTCCAAATATTCAATAATTTATTCAGATCATTTTGTGACTGGTTAATAAAACATTTATTATGATATTACTGTTTAAAACTTATGGTTGTTTTTGAAAAGATGCCAAAAATATAGTGAAATGGCTGCTTACAGTAAGAATAACAAACATCTGCTGGTGGTTTTTGTGAGGTTCTCCATGTATCTTGTTAGCAGCTCCTTCACAATGTGATTGTGGAACATGCGTTCAGTCCTACTCCTACTAGCTTCACCTCATATCTTTTCTTGAGACAATATAACTGGATGACATTATGGATAATTTTCTATCAAAAACTGATGGAGAAAACTTAATGAGAACAAGTTGCACACGGATGCTGGTATGATGCACCGCCAAGCTGTTGGCCATAGGTTGTGATGTAGACTAACACCTGTAATTAGAGCTTCTAACTCGAAAGCTAATGCTCACAATCACTGTAAAAAAATAATAATAATACAATTGCTTGGTGGAGGTTTGTGCTCTCTGAGTGCTTCTAGTTGGGGTTGTTGTCATTATTGCTGTTGTTGTTATTGTGTAAGGTTTCATTAGGCTGTAGTAAATCATATTTCAGTTATAATTTAGCAAGAACAACTGCTTATTTAACATTTAAAGTCCAAGGTAATGTGCTGAAAATGAACGAAGATGTATATATGAATAAACTAAGAACACCAGATGACATCGTTGCAGACAGATTATGGTCTGCAGTTTCAGCACAGAGGACTCGTTTCTGCTGAAGAGGACTTCCGATCATAGAAGCTACTGTTCAATTTGGCTGGAAGGTCTTCATGTAGCCGACTTGCAAGAATTTTTAGCCGTTTGAAAATCGTACAAACAAGACTGTGTTAGTTGTGAATGAATATTAAATGTTTTAAAATGTTCCACAGGTTAACGCACATTTCTGAAAGTACTGCTTAACACTGTGCTATGAAATAAGAACGCCATGCTCAACAAGCTCACAGGAAAGTGATCCCAAACTTTTTACTGATAGTATACATACATGTACACACTTGTTCTAATGGATATATTCAATGAACTGATTCTGCACCAACATATTGTGGTCGACTTAATCCTGAAAGGTCCCTCTGTGGATCGATGATGTGGATCAGGGAATTCAGCCTGATATCCGATCCATGAATCGAGTCAATATCGGCGATCTCGATAACAATATTGTTTCAACTATCTATATCTTCAGGTACCTTTTTTATGAACTAATCATCACAAAGCTGTGACAAAGCTGAAATTAACAGTTTAAGAAGTAGTTATTTTCAAACAAATGAATCTGCAACATTCCTCATTGCTCTTTAGCTCCGCGATAGTAAATGGCTATTTGTTTTTTAACACATCTGAAACTGGTCAGTTAAATTAACCAAAGGATAATCTAACCAGCGAATGAATATCAGTTGCAGCCATTGATGAGACCATTGAGCAAGAACCATTGAAAGAAAAATTTAATTCCAGAACTTCCTATCTCTTGTCTCTTTATTTTGTATCAAATGAAAATGAACAGTTGTTGTACTATAGCACTACCCTGTACTGTGTAGCACATTAAGCTGACTGGGTTAATGTCTCCATTTCTGGTGCATCACTCTCATCAAGACTCAGATTTAAATCCTTTCATTCCATCCTCCCATCACAAATCACTTTCCCTGTAATCTGTCTCTTTCATTTTCTCTCTAACTCTCACTCTGCTTACAAAGGTGATTATCTCTGGTAACTCCTGTTTGATGTTCAGTAAGGTTTACATTGCATGTATTCATCCATAGGAAACAGTCCGGATATGCGGAAAAGAGATCAAACAGATGGCACTGGCCAGGCTTGTAGAACAAAAAGAAAGAAAAAAACCAAGTACTCAATTAACTAACAGGAAGATTATGAATACAAAGAAAAAGATGATAGGGTTTATATTCTACTCTGTTGGTGGTAAGAAGGTAGGGAATCAGAAATCGCAGCATACTGTTTGAAGAGTTATAATCTCCATCAGCCAGTACTTGTTGACTTTGAAAGCTTAAAAGTATTTAACAACAGAAAGATATACTTACTATTTTTCCATGTTGTTTGAACTTTTAGCACTGGCTATGGTGGCAACAGATGCCTGAGTAATTTGGGAAAAGCAATAAGATTCTTATTTGAGTTCAGTCTCAAATAAGTGAGAAAATGTGAGGTTATCACAAATCATGATCTTTCAATTTAGATCCACATAGAGATGATTTTCATGTCATTCAACAAGAACATAACTCCACTGAGAAAGACAGTGTAATCTTACTAAGCTAAATAGTCATGAATTTATTATTGCATCATATTTGATGAGTTTGTTTTCAGGAAAAGTATCATTGTAGTTTTACACTTTGAAAACTATTTGTTTAATGTTAGGCAAACTGCTGAAGTGAGGAAGCATCTGTAAAGAGGACTCTGTACTAGTTAACTGGATCAAAGCTACCTAGTTCCCCTCCATCAGCTGAATATTACAAAATATTCCTTAAACAAGTTGTGTCACAAAAAATACATGTTTTACTCATAGGCACAAATATATAGTTTTCTATGTAATGACTACTGCACATTTTTTAAAAACTGGATTGCTTGCTTACGTGTTTGTCACTTTGCCCTGGCAGATAGCTTCACTTCTTCTTGGCATTGATTCTACAAGTCTGTGAAGATGTACTGCAGAAACTGAACGCCACTTCCAAAAAACATGTCCTCATTTGTTGAACGTGTAAGTCCAAAATCCCACAGCTGATTAAGTGGGTTGGGGTCTAGTTTTGTCGACGGCTAAAGATTAGGGTGAACATCCTTTTCATAATTGCGCTCTGTCAGTTGGAGCCTTGTCATCCTGAAGCGGTCCACTCCCAGTTCAGATTTATTCTTTATTTTGTCACCTATCTGTATGTTTTCCATTGTATTAAAGTGTCATTTGTATTTTACATTTCACTGATGTGGGCTCAGTAATGCTTCTGCTGTAATTTCACGCCAATGTTAGAGATCAAAGCACTGATCTTGAGCAAAACGAGTGCCTCTGAAACATACTTTAGTTCAATATCTGTCAGAGAGTGCAGCAGTGATTCTTTTCAAAGTAAAAATTAACGTGAACATGTGACACCCAGGATAAGAAACTCAAACTGAGAATCTACCTGACATACAGACTTGTGTCTGCTTGATGCCGCTTTCTGTTCTCTAAGCCTCAGTAAGAGCTATCAGAGTGAGAGGCAGAGAGGACTGCAGTAATGGTCCTGCTTTGGTTCCTCTGTCTTTAATGTGGAAAATCACCACAACTAATCTCCCTCTCAGCTCCACTCCTCTTTGTCCTTTCATATTCATGCCTTAGCAATTTTACCTTTGAAGCAAAGTTTCATAGCACCACTCATTTGAAAACACATTCTTGAGCTCTAAATGACCACCAACAGCTGCCTGCCCAAATTCATTTTAGAGGGCATGGTTTTCTTTAGCACAAAAGTTTTCTTGCACAGTGATTAAAACTTCCATAACTCCTAATTATGACTTAGAATTTCATGATTGCGAGAAAACTATCTTCTAATTATGTGAAAAAAAGGTCACAATTACATAATAGGAAAAAAAGCATGTGATTAGAACAGCTCACAGCTAATTTAACTTTGCTTTGATATAAATTCCTGGTTTAACAAATTATGACATGGCAGAGAAAAGTGCAACATTAAGATCAATGAATAAATATTTCTAGACATTTTTTTATGCATGCTAATCTGCTTGAAGTTTCTACCAACCTGGCACCTTCATCCTATTTCAGAGGTTTTTCTTTTCTACAAACATTATTAATTGTTTAATTCTTTGATGTTGAGATAAACATTTAGCAGAATATTTACAAGCCCCCCCACTGATATCTTCCTGCAGTTTCCAGCAGCCATTTTAGAAATACTGCAGAAAATACAAATGGTGGGAACTATTTTAATATTTAATTGATCTTTTAAACAAACAAAACATATAAAAGAACATGTGACATATTATATACATGGTCATATTTGATCTTACATTTGATATTCTTTCATTAAGCCTCGGGGATGAGAAAAGCAAGTAATTACAAGTTCGATTTTTTTAAGCCATTTTATCAACCAAATAGTGAATAAATAAAAGCACTTGTTTTATTTCAGATGAATTGAGTCAGTAAATTAAAAACACTGAATGCACATGTATTAGGCCAGTTGAATTTATGGGGATGGGATTTAAAAATGTAAACATTATGGGATTAATTGTATTTTAATTGCAAAAACAATACTCTCAGTCAATCTGAAGCATTACTGAATGTAAAACATTTAGAACGTTTTGTCTCTTTAATTATAGTGCAAACTTTTGAAAGGCAACAAATTCACTTTTTGATAATAATTTTCCCCATTTTTCCCCCAAATCTTTTGTTTTTGATTTTTACACAAGTAATAAGCCACAGAAAATGGCAGATCCAGCTCTTTTAGAAAGATTTATTGACCAATATACTCTGGTTTTAATCACTGCTGAGAACTTTATCCACGGAGTCTGTCAGTTTCTGTTTATTCAAAGAGATGCATTGTCTTCCATTATTATAAATGTCATATTTAATAAAAGCCTATTATGATCAAAGTCAGGTGAGGAGGTGTTTCAGGTCTTCACTCAGTCATTTTTGAGAATTCGCTGGCTGGCCAAACAGTGGAGTAACTGGATGCCTGCAGTATCCAGCATAAAGATCCTGGCCTTAATGACTGCTGCGGACTAAGGTTGTGAAGTTGGTTTTCAGTCCATCTTCAATTTAAGAAGGACCAACTATTAACACTCTTAATGATACATCTGCGCATATCAGTCCATCCCTTTGGCTTCTGACTTTAAGTGATGCCTTGTATAAGTGATCCTGCCATGTGCTCATCTTCCTGCTCCATCAAGACTTGCTTTCATTTTATTTCTTTATGAACTCTTTGAAACCTTTGCCCTCATACTTGGTCCAATCTTTGTGACTTAACTTGAAGGCTTTTCAAAGTTGGTTGAGTTTGAGCTTTTTTGTATCTCAGCACTTGACTCTTTGCACTTGTGTACATAATTATTGATTATGGTGGCCCTGGAGGATAATAAATCCCTAATAGCTTTACATTAAACTCATCCCAACAATATCTTTTGATTGATTTTTTTTTTGTATTTTCTTCTTTGTAATGCACTTTTCAGGACCCTGTTGACTATTAGCAAGAAAATGTTTGTCTAGTGGCCATTCCCTAATATAGAGTGTTTGACACAACACATAGAAAAGTTATTATTTCTGTAATTTCAGTGTCAGTTAAACCTCTATTTTATTTTACTCATTATGCCTCATATGAAGCTCCCTAATACATATGCAAAGCAGAATGTAAGTCATGAATCCCTGAGGCTACATTCTCCCTCATTACACAAATGCACATCACCTGAAAATGATCAAATCCAATAAGCATTTGAGTTTGTGTGGTTTGAAATTGGAATGTGAAAAGTAATAATGTTTAGGCCATATCAGTCACTTGCCTAATAATTGTAAATGTAGTATAGTTATTGCACAAGTGATTAATGTAATATAAGTGCAGTATGCGCTTCTTTATGAATTCCTATTTTTTTACGTCTACTTGCGACAAACCAGCCTTCATTTTGCTTCTTAAGTTGGACTAATGTGTAGCAGTGACAGTGAGGATTAAACAGTTTTTCTGCAGCAATGTAACAAGAAATCACACCGCCCTGCAGATCCAGCTTCCTCAATCCTTGACTGCAGTATAAAGACATAACCACTTTCCTTAATCAGTCTTTGGTTTTGATTATGTTTTGGAAAGTATGTGTGAATAGTTTGTTTTTGACAATCTGAGCAATTATGATCATTACTAGCAGAAAATGGTCCAAAACCTCAATCTGCCATTTTATTACAAATGGTTTAATGACAATAAATAGCTTCTAAATCAAATCCCATTATAGTCTTGTTATGCTGAATTCAGTTTCATAGCACAGTGCTGCAAGTTACTTTTTTTCAAAAGCCAACATAAGTCCTTAACCACTTTTCTGAAAGAGGAATTAAGGCCTCTAACTTTTGTTTAACCAAATGAAGTTGTTGGTTAAGGTACAAGACTTAAGGACACATATTGTAAGTCAGACAGTAATTAACAAGAACATCTTGTACCCTGAGCAGTTGAAGAAGAAAGATGCCACAATATGAAATACTGTATTCAAGCTACATAATGCATGCTTTTTACCCACCTGTGTGGAATTATCCTTTTACAATACCTGCCATGTTACCCATAAATTCCTTTACATTCATTTGGAAGCTCTCTTGTGCTGTGACATTTGCAACTATTTTTCAGAGCCCCATGTTGCCCTTGAGAATCAACATAGTGGATTATTAACATGACAAACATGAGCCAATTTGACCCTTTTTACATTTCATAAAACCTGTTAGAAACAACATAGTTACAAACAAAATTGTGGCTTTTACTTGTGGCAGCGCCTTGACAGGCAGAGAAATGTGTAATTTGTGAAACCGTGATATGTTACACGAGGCTGCACAGATTGTGGTTGAGGGGGTTTTTCACCTGCTGCTTTTCAGCTGTCACCCTTTCTAAATCCACTTTCATGCCTATACTATCAATGAACACCCTTGTTGTTCAGTAATACTGCTGCTAAAACATGCTACAGTATTTCAAAGAAACGCTTGGTGATGAAAGATCTCCAGAACAAAGGCACTACTTCATTTAACCTGGCATGTCTTAAATTGTGTTGTAAAAAAAAAAAAGCCCATGTGTACCAGCAAGCCACTTCTTCAGGGCATACACATTTAAACAAAAAAAAATGGAGGGCAGATATTCATGTGTGTTTGATTAGGCATGAAACAGTGTCTTATCAGTAAAAGCAAGGGCTAAATCACACCAATGAAGACAACTCATGCTATAGAATATGCTGCTTAATGAGAGAGAATAACATCAGCTTTCACATCCTGATTGACATGTTTTATTGTTAACTAAGAGCTTGACTTTCACACTGCCAGCAAAGTGTCTTCTTTTGTCAAAGGATGCTTTTTTTCAGGCAGAACACCATTTAGAGATCTTACATAATAATGCAAATGATTTCAGTGTCATACTTGTGCTCTCCATTTGCTGCCGCTTTCTTTCATCTACATGACTTTGTGTTTCATGAGCATCCTGAGCCTGGGAAGTTCACTTCAAATTTGTATATGTACCTCTCATTTCCTTCAAAGATAGAGGAGAAATTAGGAAATGCATAGTTCAGTGAAACAGAACATTATCGATATGCATAAGAACCTTTTAAATTACGCAATGCACAAAGCAGAGGCTGTATTTATGTCAGCTTCATACACTTCTCCTTCGTCTTGTTCTTCTAGCATCCATTTTTATACCGCTGTGTTATCTATCCTTAATCAGTTCAAACACAAATACCACTTTTAATTGAATCATAAATGCGTATATTTCTGTCATAATTAAACATTAGATAATTATGCCCAGGGATGACCTTTAATATGCTGGACTTATCTATGCAAACATCTTGCTGAGCTCTGCCAAAGACTTCAATGATCCTTGCCTCCTTATGTCTTTAAACTGTTTAAACCCTCACAACTTCATCAGTAACATTTGTTTACATTATAATATATAATAATTCCATATGCTTCCCTTTCCTGGAGTTCTTTGTTGTCATCCCTTTTTCACAAACACAAATAGCAATTCAGAGGTGAGAAAACTGCCTATATGGACAGATCTGGTTCAAAAACAGTAAGCTATAAATGAGTCCATTATAAAGTTGATATCCTGCTTTAACATATTACTACAGGAATGGAAACAGAGGCCAATTAAAAGCTGTGACTCCCAAATTCCTTTGCCAACTGTTCTAAACACCAAAGAGGCATTCATTTTAAATTCACATCACAAGCCCTGCTGTACAACTCACACCTCTTCTCACTCAGCGTTTCCATGGTCGTTGTATACTAAAATTCTGGGCCAAGGGGCCCAATATTAAGTTAAACCTGCTGGCAGATGAGCTGATTGGATCGGATAATCATTGAGGCATCCAACTGAATACTTCAAAATAGAAAAATCCTTCAGATAAGCATTTACTCAGCTTGGAAGCACATATACTGTACTGTACATTATGTCACATTTAACTTATAGCAATTTAATCAATATTTATTCTCTTTGAGTAAATTTAACAGGCAATTTGCAAGTAACTGAAAATGTCCTAACTTTTGATTCCATTGCTTTCTTGATAGATTATACTTATTTGAAAAGAAATAATTCAAACAAATCTTGTGACTTTGTGAGGACTTAAGCACAGCAGTGCTTAGAGTTTTGCTCAAGTTGTTTTTTCTTTTTTTTCTATTTTTTTTTGCTTCCTTACAATATGGGGATATAAGGCATGTGATATATTATTTCTGTAGTGGGGGTCTGACCAGTCAACCAAATGACAGGTGATGAGCTAGCTACAAGTAATTTAAAAAGTCTATCTTTGTGAAGGGGCCATTAGTGTAAGTTTGCCCAAAAACATGTGCAATGTCTTAATTTTTCATGACGACTGATTCAACATGTACAAAGCAGCAGGCTTTACACAGAAAAATAAAAATATTTCCCTTGCCCCCCAAATAGAGACATCTGCCTGTTACTGCCCTGTTGGCTTATCCTTTCACAAGGTTATGGCATTGCATCCCAAGAATCAGCAGCAGAGCTTACAAAGACTGCAGCCTGGCCTGTTTCTCTGTGATAGCCCATCACTGCCATTTGAGTGCCAGAGCTTCTAATAACGGATTATCGTGGAGCCACTCCACATGTTTTGCTGAGGCTTTTAAGTCTTTTCATTACAGAAATTGCTTCATCACATTTTTGTGTCTAATCTATAATAACTAAAATGGTAAAAGGCTACATTGTTTATGTATCCAACATAGGAAGGGATTTCCTTTACAACTTGTTGTTTGTATATGTCTGTGGAGCTGGCATTTTTTAGATGTTTATGGTTGAGAGGAAATCTACAGAGACATTATTGGACCAGCATTGCATCTTCTTTTGTCAAAGTGTTTTGCATGAAAATTGTGGTCGTCCTAAGTACAACAAAATAAAGATATAATCAAATGAGAGAAACTACGACTACCGTGCAATGTGTTGAAAGAATTAATGCACACTACTGCCATGAAGTAATCAGCTCAGACTCCATTGCTTTCTGTTGTAAAATTGTTCAGTGCAATGAATTATCCTCATCAACTGATTAGATTAAACCAATTCACTGTGATAAAAATACACTGTACATTCAAATTTACAAAAGGTTTGTCTAGTAAGGAGTGTTTTTGCAGTTGAATGGAAATTTGGACCAAATCAAAGTCTATGCAGACTGTAGGCAGACAGACACTCTTTGATTTTCTGGGCTGACAGCAAGCATCAGATTGTTTGTCCAGATACTCCCTCACACACAGCAGAGAACTGTGGCTGCCTGAGCTACTACATATGAAAGTGCCTTACTAAGCCAGCATTAGACTACCAGTAACCTACGCTCAACAGAACCACAAACAAACAAATAGATGAAAACACTGTGGTTTCTGCCTCCCACATGCACTTGCGCATGAGTCAGCAGAAAATTCAGACCATATGGCTTAACGGTGTCCCGAGAAAGACGAGTACACTGCCGGTTAAACTAAACCAGCAGTTTCAAAAGCAGTCCCCAAAGTATTGTTTACAATGACTCGAATGAGTGACGCATGGCCAGGCTTGGATGCCCTAAAAGAAACTTCTAAAGGTTCACCAAGCACATTATACTAGTCTCTCTCCTTGTAAAAAATTACATCACACCCTCACATGGCCAAGTACCGAAAAAATGTTAACCATGATCACAAAGATATCTTTATTCAGGGCAGCCAGGTAATATACTATTTCTGATGTGGCAATACCACAGATAGTACTTTAAATAAACTGGAGATGCTGTTCAACAATCAGTTGAACATTCCTTCAGTACATTAAGGCCTGTGTGGTGACTTTGACAGTAAGGACAGAATGACCCAAAACTGGCTCCAGTGTTATTGGAGGTGCTCAGCAGCAGTCTCAAACTAGGATGAGGGCCTTGTCCCCTCCAGTCATGTGTAAACATCATAAACCAGACAATAAGCAACATAAAAATCAATTTTGTGAAAGCAAAAAATGTTTTGAATTCAATTAATTTACAATAGCCCACTGCAAGAAGCAAGGCTCGTCTGCAGATGAAAAAGGCTATTAAGCTACCTTCCCCAGGAGGTCTGTGCCTAAAAGTCACCTTGGAAGGCCAAATTGACGGGATAAGTGATAGCGCAAACGCTTGGAAATTATATCTGCCAAAAAGCCAGTAGGCTACATTAAGCCGTATGCAGCTGCATAGCTAATTGAAATCGAGACTTCTTTAAGATTTAGGCCAACTAGGAGAATGACACCGTCCTGTTGTAAATCGTCATACACCGTCTCCTGAACGCCCTTTCCATTAATGGGCTTGCTGGTCTACCGATCTCACTTGAGGGTTTGTGCATTGTAGCAACATGAACTGCATTCAGTCTGCAGCTCTGCAGCACCACGAGTAATTTCACTATCCGGAGGCATACCTCTCTGTTCCCGCCATGCTACGAGGATTTGTAAGATTTTGTGTCAAAACAAGGAAGAAAAAAAAAATACAAAAAAAAAAACATAAACTGTGTTTTCACTGGGGGCAGTGCTGTACCCATGCGCTATCGGACAGGCCTAGTGGCCAAAACCCCTCTGTGTTCTAGCTTATGTAGGTCATCAATGACAACATCTGCGGAATGAAAGGAGTCATTTCGTCATCACGAGGTTATTAATTATGCCTTTGCACCGAGGGGCCCTTACCTTCTGCTGTCGCCTTGCCATATCTGTGGGCTGCTTTGCATTGAATGGATAAGCGACGCATCGCATCACAAAAACATACAACTGCAGCTTCTTTTTGCGGTCTTCCTCCTCTCTGTGCAGCTTCTCCAGGTCCTCTTTCTCCTCGCTGACGGCTGACGGGCTCGGGCTGGTTGGACGGGCACTGCTGCGGCTGCTGCTGGGTGCTAGTCCACCTGAGCTCTCGCTGGTCCTGCTTGGAGAGATGCGGGATCCGGCCTGAGGTGCCGTCGCCTCTTTGCTTTCCTCTTCCACTATCCCATCAGATTCCTCCTCGCTGGACGACGGATCTAACATCTTGCTCTAGGAGTTGTGCTTCCCTATTGATATCCTAACCTTGCTAATTGAGTTTTTATATATACATATATATACATATATATATATATCCCCGGATGATAGTTGTACCGTTGTCTTTTCCGTGCTTAGATATAATGTATAATGTGCCCGAAGTCAAGACAGCAATAGGCCCAGATGGTACTCGCTCACTGAGAGATGTCAGCAGTACGAGTGATGCTGGAAGAGGTTTGGTCTGCTTCACACTGAGCATTCTCCGCCTGCGCCGAGCACTCGTCGATGCTTACGTATTTTCTGTATTTTATTGGTCGGTCGGTGCTGCGGATGTGAGAGGGGGAGGTGAGAAGGAAGCAGAGAGGAGGGGCAGGGGGAGAGTAGTGTAGCTACAGATGAGGGATGGTGAGCTGCCTTTCCTCTGTGAAAGCGGGAGATGGCCTCTCCCTTCCTGCCAAGACTCAGGCGGCCGGAGCTGGCCGTGGTCCTGAACACAGGACAAGAGCAGAGTCTGAAGGGATGCTCGTTCCACAGTAGCTCCTCATAACATCCTATAGGCTACACGTAAGATGGCTGACATAGGATTAATCTCATATTGTCATTCTCTAAACTGTTTAGGATATGGGCAGAACACAGGATGTAGAGCAGTGGGTGTACATTTTCAGTGATTCTTGTGCCGCCCCATGCAGAGTGTTGTTGAAGGGTGGGGTAGTCATAAGGACTGAACTGCTTGTTCTCTCTCTCACTCTCTCTTTCTCTGTAAGTGTTTGTGTGTATGGGTGTGTGCATGCAGGCTTTTAGTGAGAGAAATTAATTGTTGCAGCATGTGCTGGTATCTCCTGTCAGGAATTTGCACCACACTGCAGCCACACGGGCAAGATTTATCTTCCAAGCTGAGAAGAAACCTGCTGGCTAAATTTCAGACAGTTATTGGCCAAATGTAAATGTCCAACATAATGTTTTGCATAATGAGTTGCTCTATAGCCCTATTAATAATGATATCAGCATTTTAAATACAATCCTGTTTTGATACTTGGCTGTTTGCAGCAGTGAGGATGTGCAGTGGTTCCTGACATAGAAATAACACATTACCCGTCAGACTTTTACAGGATCTAAAAATAATAGATGATCCTTTGAAGACGAATACAATATCTAAAATAGGTTGCATTTAAATTGCTCATTGTTTTTTGAGTGACACATTCAGTTTTTAGTTTTTATGAAAGCAGCTGGCAACATTTTTCATTCGATGAACAAGGAATATCCATGCTGTCCTAATATGCATTTATTTTCATAATATAACCTTGTTTAACATATATAGCAAACACCTGTATGATGGAGAAAAAACAGTTTCTATTTTGTCTTATACACATTCAAGACATACAAATGAATTATAGGGTTTCAAATATCAAGGCTTCATGAAAATATTGGATTTTTGACCAGGTCTTAAACTAAAGTCAACACAACCTCAGATGAACAATGATACTACACAATACACTGTGTGATTATTTATTTAACAGAAACAAAGCAAAAATGCAGCAGCAGTGTGTGAAAATGTGAGCACACCACTACTGCTTCCAATTGAATTAAAAGGGTAAGTGGTGGCCAGGTGGCCTTAATCAAATGTGGATGATTAATAAATCAATAGCAAGTGTCAGCATCTCTATATAAAAAAAGAAATGTTGGCAGTGTGGTGTGGAGCATTCACACAATGCCAAGGAGGAAAGGCATCAGTAATGATCTGAGAGAAGAAACTATTGCTGCCTATCAGTCTGTGAACTGTAATCCATAAAACACGCAAGACAGTTGCCAGTCTTCCCAAGAATGGACACCCCAGCAAGTTCATCTCGAGGTCAGATAAAAACACCCAAGAGCTACATCTCAGACTCCTCAGGTAGCATTATGTGTTAAAGGTCACGAGAGATAGAAACGGACTGAACAAGTATGGCTGTTATCCAGGGTTGTTCTCTAAAGATAGCATGGCAGCACAGCTAAGGTTTGCAAAGATTATTCAGATCAAATAAAAAGACTTATGGAACAGAGGGCAAAAGTAGACCAAAGTGTTTTGTCTAAATTCGCAGCACCACACTTCTGTATACCAAAGTCCAGACCTCAATTTGATTGAAATGCTGTGGTGGAACTTTAAAGGTGCAGCAAGTAGCAAAATTAAAGATCAAATAGAAAAAAAAAGTGAACATATAATTAAAAAATGTGTTTTTATTGGTGTCTGATCACTTTACTAAAATAACTGTTGTATTTTTATTTTCTTAGAATGAGCCATTTAAACATGCCACGAATCCACATACAGGGCTGCTGTATAGGAGGAAGAGCAGTTGTCTTCCAACCAGAAAGTTGGTGGTTTGATTCCCGGTCCCCTGACTACATGTCGAAGTGTCCTTGGGCAAGACACTGAATCCCATGTTGCCTCCCGATACGCCTATCGGGGTATGAATGTGTATAGAAGCACTCAGTATGTTTCAATATAAGTGCTTTATGAATGAGTGTGTGAATGGGTGAATGAGATATGTAATGTCAAAGGGCTTTGAGTTGTCATGTGACTAAAAAAAGCGCTTTACAAGTACATCCATTTACATGACAACAGCCATATTTTTGCCACCATTTTTAGTATGGTATCTCTTAATGGACAAACAATTCTGTGTGAATTAAGAACGTTCTAAGCGGTAAAATTAGTTTGATAGGTGTTAGAGTACTGTTGTGGGTAAGTAACACCTTAAAAAGCTCATAAAAGAAGACAGTACTAGTGTACGCAATTTTGAAGGAGTTACCTCTAGTGCAGTCATTACTGTGGCAGGTTTTGAGTCTGCTACAGCTCCAGTGCTCTGTGGCGTTCCTCAGGGCTCAGTTTTGGGGCCCCTCCTGTTTTCTTTGCTTCCTCTAGGGTCCATCCTGAGAAAGCATGGGGTATCTTTTCATCTGTATGCTGATGACAGCCAGCTATATTTACCCCTAAAAAAGAAAAATTCTTTCTCCCTTACCCCTCTCCTGTCATGCCTCCATGACATCAAGGAGTGGATGGCCCTGAGCTTCCTCAGTTTTAATGAAAAGAAAATGGAGGCTATTGTGTTTGGGCCAAATGGCTCCAGTGGCCCCTCTCCAGTTGATCTGGGCCCCTTGTCTGGCTTTTTAAAGCCAACAGTCACTAACATGAGTTTTAAATTGGACAGTGATTTTAAACTAGATCGCCACATTAAATCTGTGGTAAAATCCAGATTTTTAACCTTCGTTAGCTTGCTAAGGCTAAATCGTTTTTATCTGCACCGCACTTTGAGACAGTAATCCACACCTTCATCACGTCCCGGCTGGATTACTGTAACTCACTGTATTTTGGAGTCAGCCAGTCGTCTCTCTCACGTCTCCAA
>JBBBVU010000003.1:23239981-23253670 GCA_037177055.1 Atherinosoma microstoma
ATTTTAGCATCACTTCACTGGCTGCCCGTGCATTTTAGAGTTCATTTTAAGATTCTTTTATTTGTTTTTAAATCCCTAAATGGTCTGGCCCCAGGGTACATCTCTGAGCTGCTTTCTCCTCATTCGCCAGTCCGGTGCCTCAGCTCAGCTGATCAGCTCATACTGGAGGTACCGAGGTCTAGGCAGAAGCTCAGAAGGGACCTAGCCTTTGCGGTCGCGGCTCCTAAATTGTGGAACTCGTTGCCTCTACAGGTTAGAGAAGCCGCATCTCTGTCTAGTTTTAAAACCCGTCTGAAGACCCATTTTTACGACCTGGCCTTCAAACCAGCATGAAACTCTGGTTTTGTTTTCATTTGTTTTTGTTTGATTCTTTTCCTGTTTTATTTCTTTCTAGCATTTTTTTTAATTGTTTTTAAGGGTTTTATTGTTTTATCGTTTTACCGCTATTGTTCCTGTTTTTATTTTGCACTTTATTTTATTTCCATAATGTGTTCAGCACTTTGTTTTCAACCAACGTTGTGTCAAAGTGCTTTATAAATAAAGTTGAGTTGAGTTGAGTTGTACCTGAAGCCACTGGATCCACTTGTAGATGAAAATATGTTCACATCTGGGCAAATTTTTCCCACTGATGGCCGCCATCCATTCACATCTGTACTTGGTATTTGAAATATTTCTATGTCCATCTTCACCAGTAGATGTCAGTAATTCTTACACACTGTACCTTTAAGAGAGTTGTACATGAACAAAGGCCTACAATCCTCTAAGAACGGAAGGAATATTGACAAGAACAGAGGGAGTTAAATCCTTCCGTAATGATGTGAGAAACTTTTTTTCTTTTTGTCCTGATAAAACCTTAGATTTAAAATAGTTTTTGCTTTTTTTTTCATTTGACATTCTGACTGTGGCAGCATCACAGGCTCATACTCACCAGTGGAGTGTAATCGTTTTTTCAGATTGGCAACTGGTGCAACTTTTAAAGCAAAATGTTTTACCATACTTTCTTGATAAGCGCACTAATTTTCTCATTATTCAGGGTCCTTATTTGTCATATTTTTTTGTAATGCAACCAAGTTTTTTTATTTAGTCGGTGACAGAACAAGACTGCAGACAGGTCAGTTTAGTGCTCAGTCTTTTACTAATCATACTGATGTTTATAAAAGATTGGGTTTATGTACTGTATCCTGAAACGACATGCAACATATGTCACACCAAAAGTTCTATGTGTGGTTCCTTGATAACAATGTGTTCAGAAGTCTCAAAATCTCCATTCAAGATGTTGACTGTGAATGTTATCATGCAGCATGATGCAGAAAGAAGCTTAGAAAGGCAAGGGAAATGCAGAATTGTGTGTCAGACTTGTTTGTTGTGTGGGTTTTTATTAAATATTTGATTTGATTTTTTGCATGCACATTTTGAGCTTACTTGCAGCCACAGAAATGAACATATTCACAGTGTGTACACTGAAAATGGTTTTCAGAACTTTTCCTCTGCCCATGGAGAGATATTTGCTGCAGAATTGTGAATTTAATGCAGTACTGCCTGACGCCTGGCAATTTTCAGCTTTGTCCCTTTGTATAGAAGAAAAAAAATCTGGAAGCTGTGATTCTTTTTATAACAGACTGCACAGCAGATGATAAAATCCTCAGGTCGTCTTAGTGTAATGTTTTGTGTTTTTATTCTTTGAATTATTTTTCTATACAGTACAATCTTAGTAGTGAAAGAATCATATTAAGTACCAATTGCTTTTTATTTAATGTCATTATGCTGGTGCTGAAAGTTAATGTATTTAGTTGACATATTTAGCTAGATGTTTTCTCAAAACATTTGGTCACTTAGTTCCATTTTTGCAATTTTTAATCTTATTGCTTTCATTAAATTCAAAATTAGCACACATTTAAAAAAAAAAAAAAGATCTCTGACATGTTGCCTTTGAACTATCTTTTATCAATTACAAAGTTTAAATGAACAGCAAATCGTTGAACTGTGTTTTTTTCTTACATTTTGTGCAGCGTTTAATCTTGTTGAAAATATGGCTTTACTTGCATATCCATAAATCAAAAACACAACCGTATATTATTGAAAGGGGATGCCAATACCTCTTCCACAAATGCAAATGCATTATGCACAGAAAATTGATACCATGGCCGGTATTCGTTGACAATCATGCAGCAATCCACCTGCTGATGAAATATTTTCCTGGTGTGTGAGCTTGAGGTGTTTATGTGACTCCTGGTGCCCCAGATGGAATTACATAACTCAAGTTTGCTCCTGTCTTTTAATTCTTTGGACATTTTGTTATTGATTTAATCAGTCCTGCATTGTGTCAGGGTTTTGTGCTCCCCCTGGGTAATGTATGCTGCCACCCTCCCTGCAGCATACCTCTCACTGACCCCCCTTTTTCTTTGACAGATTGCCTATCTGTTAATTTCATTACTATATTACTGTCTTTGCATACACTCTGGATTCTGTGTGGAGGTTGCATGTTCTCCCCATGTATGCGTGGGTTCTCTCCGGGTACACTGGCTTCTTCCCACAGTCCAAAGACTTGCATGTTAGGTTAATTGATCACCTAAATTCTCCCTAGGAGTGAGTGTTTGCGTGAGTGGTTGTTCGTCTCTGTGTTGGCCCTGCGATAGACTGGGGACCTGTCCAGGGTGTACCCTGCCTCTCGCCTGCTAATTGCTGGGATGGGCTCCAACCCCTGAATTAGATTAAGTGGTACATAAAATGAATGAATGAACTCTGGATTCTGCCCCAGCCAGCACGCTGTGTTGTGTTTGTCTACTTCATTGTAACCTAGAAGCTTTTGCATCATGTCATGTTTTTGTGTTCTCTAATCGGTTCTTTGACATGTTGTCTTCACAGCAGTGACTTATAGAATTTGAAGGTAAAATAAAGTGTTGTCTAATGACAGCACATGGGCCTACTTTTGCTGTATATACTTTAAGCCAATCTACAAATAGATTATGTTGCTTTCTTAAATTTTTTTTTTTGCTTTCATAGAGGTAGCAACAAGACAAAAAATAAATCTGAATAAAAATTCATTGGCATCCTTGGTGCCAGTATTTTCCTGTTATTCTAATGTTGAAATTATTAACAGTGTATAGTCATTGCAATGCGTTCATTGTACAGACTCTTTTATCCATCGCAACTTATTTGTGAGGAACACATCAAGGGGCAATGTGGGTTTCAGTAATGATCCTGAGGATACTTTATCATTTAAAATCCCAATTCCAATTAAGTTGGATACAGTGAAAACTCTTAATAAAAAGAGGAAGCAAAATTTGCTTATTTTATAAACCAATAATTTATTCACAACAGATCACAGAAAAAACATAAAATGATAAGTGAGGCATTTTATGTTTCATTGAAAATATGAACTTGTCTTGAACTTGATAGCAGCAACAAATTTCAAAAAGGTTGGAACAGGGTCATGTTTAGCACTGTGTAGCATCCCTTCCTCTTTTAACAACCACCAGACATCATCTAGTTGTTGAGGGGACCAGAGGAACACTGTCCAATTCTTGTTCGGTATAGGATTCTAGCTGCTCAACTGCACTGGGTCTTCTTTGTACTATTTTGTATGTTATGGTGTACTAAATCTTTTCAGATGGTGAAAGGTCTGTCCAGTTAGTCAGGCCATTTCAACACTCAGACTCTTCTACTGTGAAGCTGTGCTGTTGTACTAGATGCAGTATGTGTTTTAACATTGTCTCAGTGAAATATGCAAGGCCTTCACTGAGAAAAGACATTGTTAATATGGGAGTATATGTTGAGCTAAATTCTGTATGTACCTCTCAGCACTGATGGCACCATTTCTGATATGACAGATGCATTTCACAGACACAAATGGACCCCATACTTTAAGTTATAAGCACACAATGTATGATCCTTCTCTTCTTTTGTCCAGAGGACATGACATCCATGATCTAAAAAAACCTAATAAAAGTGTGATAGAAATTTGAGTTTTCAGTTTTGTCTCAGTCCATCTTAAATAAGCTTTGACCAAGGAAGACAGCAGTGTTCATCACATTCATATGGCTTCTTCTTTGAATAGGACCTTAACTGTAGTTCAGTCTGACAACTCAGGAGTTGATGGATAAAAGCTTTATCAAGCAGTGTCAAGATGTATATATGTATATGTTTTTAACCTAAACCTTCTTTCATTGCCCTTCTGACCTTGTATTGTTCCATCTGCGCTTATAATACTTATAGCACCAGCACTCCAGACAGCCTATATACTCATCTTCCACAGAGGATGAGCAGGCCTGTATGCTTCACCTCTGAGATTAAATTGACTATGACAGCTGGACTGTCTGGCTGCTGCTCCAGATGTTCTTTCCCTGACGTTAACTATGCTTTCAAGGACTTCTTATCTCCAATTTTGTTCTAGTCGATCTCCTGTTGCCCTGACTTGGCAATTAATAGTCTTTGAGTTTTTGCTCCCACAGCCTTGTGGAGACTAATGTTATTCATAGAATATATTTCATAGAAATGTGTATTGGAAAGTACTTCATATAGTATAGCAAGATCACAACAATTTTGCATAGTAATTTAAAAAGCAATATATTATTTAAAACTGATAAATGAAGGTAAAATAAGCATGAATGTTGCCCATACTTTTAGATTCTTCAGCTTAAGTCCTCAACAGCACCATGGGCTGTTCCTGTTCAGTGAGTTAGTTTGACAACTCACACCGCTCATTTCTTTGGGACTGCACACTCTTAAGATCCCTTGGAGAGGTCTAGCACTAGCCTCAGCCACAGAACTCTCTGAACCTTTTAAACATTAATAATTGACTGATGTTCTTGGTCCTGCCCTTCTACTTCAACTACAGTGTGTATGCATTAAATGTTGATGTTCTTCAGGGCACTACAACACAAATGTAAGTGTGGGAAAGAATACTTTCACATGCAACTATGGCTAAATTTGTTTGCATTTTTAAGAAAAAACATATGGTCTTCTAAATGTTTAAGACCGCTTGCTGAAATACAATGATGATTTCTGGTGTCATGATATAATTTTGGAGGTTTTGAGAATATCATCCATCCATCCATCCATCCATCCATCTATCTGTCCATGCATTTTCAAGTTGCAAGGGCAACAGTCTAAGCAGACATCACCATTCCTCCTCTCTCCACCCACTTCGCTGCCCCGAGACATGTTCAAAACAATTTCCATAGGAGGTTTCTGGAAGGCATCCTGATCAGCTAAGTTGAGAGGAAACCAAGCTCCTCATCCTATTATAGTGAGTACAGTCATCTCTGGAGGAGGCTCATTTCAGCTGTTTCTATTTACTCTCTCATTGTTTTAGTCAGTATATGTGTGAGGGTTGAAGTTTAGATTGACAAGTAAATCCACAGCCTTGCCTCCAACATGATGAACCAGTACATCATATGCATCATATGCAGATACTGCCCTAATAAGTCTGTTATGAACAAAGCATGTATAGATAAAAAGTCTAACAACAAAATAATTCTCAGAATCAGATTGGGCCAACCACACCTCCCAATCACAACCCTCTGGGTTTTTAAATGCCAACATGAGCATTTAAGTCCCCCAGCAGGATAATTAAGTCTCCTTGTGGAGTAGTTTCTTGTTTTCCACTCAGATACTCCAAGAAAGCTGTGCCTTTTCTGAACTGTCATTAGGTGCCTAAGAACAAACACCAGTCAGAGCCCCTTCCCTGACCCAAATCTGCAGGGAAGCAATCCTTTCATTCTTTGTGGAAAACTGTAGTGTTTTGGAGCTGAGACAGGTGCCCACCTTAGCCCAATGCTTTTCACTCAGAGTGGAATAAAGTCCCTCCCCTCTTTAGGTGATTGGCTTCAGAACCTATGCTTTGTATCAAGACAAGCCAAACTCTATCTAGCAGATATTGCTCAACCTCCTGCACAAACTCTGGGTCCTTCCCCACCAGCGAGGTGACGTTCCATTTCCCTATAAGAACTTTCTGTTGCTGGAGATCAAACCAACAAGGCTTCTGGCTTTGACTGCCACCCAGTCCACTTTGCATTGGATCCTAATATGGATTTATTTCTCATCCATTTTAAGTCAGTCATCAATTGCATTCTTGACATTGGAGAAACATACAAAAAACGTGTGTGCTAATGAAGAGCTTTCTCTTGTGTTATAATTACCATGGTTGATAGGAGCGTTTGTCATTTTATTATGAGTAAGTGTTGATTTTAGCTGCTGAAATGATTGATGTTTTTCCTGAGAGCAATCTTTAGTCATGCTTCCTTGTTGTCAACAGTCAAGAGAGGTAAAACTGGAGCCAGCAGTGAGGGTGTTGGCTGGAAACAATGAGCTGAAGGTAAAAAAAATCTACATTTGAACCATATTTATCTGTGTTTAACACAGTTGTGTATTTTAGTACTGGAGAGTAGGCTACCCAAAAGCAGACTGGGGCTCTGGATGCAGTTGGGTAAAGAGAATAATAGACCTAATTTCTCTAGAAAAAAGACACTGCAGTGGCAAGGAGTCCAGAGAACACATATCCAAAGAGTAAAAAGAGCAAAAACTAAACGTAAAGCAATGTCCACGTGGTAATTAGAAACAAGGGCCAGGTGAAAACTAAAGCAAAGGACAATAAACCTTTAAAGATAAACTTAAAACTCAAAAGAGAGACCAAACACAATAGCACCGTGGATTTGTCATTCTATTTGTTGATCTGTAATTCATTGCTGGCATGAAAACAATTAACTATTTCAGCATACTTTCAGAAACCAGGAAAACATCCGTCTGGTGATGAAAATGATGTGACATAACTGAAGGCTTCAGTGCCACAACAAAAATGAGCTTGTAGTGAGGCCATTTTCTCTGTTGCTGTCTTAGAATTAATTAAATCTGAGTTAAAGAATTTATTAAGTTTAAGGGCACATATTACGGTCAGTGTAATTTCAGAAATTAATTTTGCGAGTTTACCAGAGTATGGTTTCCAAACTTTTATGTGAAAATCCCCCCACTATTTTTGACATATTGTACTTTTCTGCTAAGTTTTTGGCTCTGTGATGGACCGGTGACCTGCTCAGGGTGTACCCTGTCTCTCGCCTGTTAATTGCTCAGATAGGCTCCAGCCCCCCACGACCCTGAACTGGATTAAGCGGTACAGAAAATGAATGAATGAATGAATGAATGAATGAATGAATGAATGAATGAATGAATGAATGAATGAATGAATGCTAAGTTTTTGCTTCTGTCTCTTTAAACCTCACATACTGTAAAACCTCACACACGTACTGTAAAAAAAAAATATTATAAAATAATCACACATTACATCAAATGTCATTTGATTTATTTTTCTGCAATTAAGCAAAAAGAACAAAGTCAATTACTTTGGAATAAACCTGCTGAACAAAGAGTATAAGGCTGTGGTGTTAACTAAGCAACCCTCTGTTTAAGTCAGTACCACGGCTGGTCATTATTGTAGCACTCAAATGGCAGCAAACTGAGGGGGAGTGAAAAGTCGGTAAGCATCACTGTAGTCAAAATTAAAAGGAATCTCTCTTTTGTTTTAGAGAGCGTTTCATACAGGCTGTGCGCGTTACTGTTGCAAAAAAAAGGGGCAGAGAGGAATATTGGTGGCTTCTGACAATCTGATCAGGAGGCTTAGTAGAGCAGGCTGAGGTTAGCAGGCCTTGTCCTGTGAGGAGGCTTGTGATCCTCTAGAGCCTGGATGGAAGGAGATGTGTCCTTCCTCTTTGGAGGGCCAGGGCTGAAATAGAAGTGTGACCCTACACTTAGGAAAGCATCAGACAGAAAGAGCGTTACGTCTTGGAAGTTTCTTTGAAAAGTTGTGGGTTGAAGGGGACCACAGAGATATGACCACCAGCTGTCTCTCCAGTCCCACTCTGTGGGTTGCCAGCCTCTGCATGCTTAATTTTGTGCCTTGACTGTGTATTCTCTCTCTCTCTTTTTTTTATTAGATTTTAACCTGATCTCACCACAATCTGTATAGCAGCATTGGTCCATTTAGCAAAATGCAGTATCCCAGAAAAGACTCAAAACAGTGATCGCAGTTACCTTACTAACTTTGTTACTTAATTGATCTTAACATGATGATAATGATGCTGATAACAAGTTGTTATATCCATGATCGCATTGCCATTGAATCTATCCCACACTTAATTTTCCACACTACCTTCCATCCTCTTGCTCATGAATGATCTCCTCATAGTTGTGGGGAATAATAAAATACATGATTAGAATTACAAGCTAAAATCAGAAAGAGAAAAACAGATGATTGTTGCATTTACTTCCAATTTGACATAATCTTTTTTAAATAACCTTTATTTATTTAACACATTATTAGCCCAAAAATGGTCCAGTTCCAACTTTTTCCATGGGTTGCAGCCTTTTTTTTGTATTTTGCATCTAACCCTGACTTTGTGACTTGGGGTTGTACACGGTTAAGATTAGCCATTTCAGAACACATGGTCAGGGTAAGAAAAGTGTACATGATACAGGCCGAACGTAAACAACAATCCAGAACATCTGTTACCATCTCATAGTTTCTAAGCATGGACTGTCAGAGGCTTACACTATTGGCACAACTACGTTTTTTGAGATGTGGGTACACATGCCCAAAAACACCTTTTCTAGTGAGACTGGTTCACACGACAAATTGTGTTGTTCTTCAGGGAGATAAAGCACATCTATCCATCCATCCATCTTCTGCCACTTATCCGGGATGGGGTCACTGGGGCAGCAGCCTAAGCAGGGAAGCCCAGACTTCCCTTTCCCCAGCCACGCTTCCAGACCAGCCGAGAGATTTAATCCCTCCAGCGTGTCCTGGGCCTACCCTGGGGACATGCCCGAAAAGCCTTACAAGAAGGGAACCTAACCAGATGCCCGAGCCACCTCATCTGGTTCCTCTAGATGCGGAGGAGCAGCGGCTCTACTCTGAGCCCCTCCCGGATGACCGAGCTTCTTGACCTATCTCTAAGAGAGAGCTGGCCACCCTGCGGGGGAAACTCACTTTGGCTGGTTGTATTCGTAATCTGGTTCTTTCAGTCACTACTCAGAGCTTGTGACCATAGGTGAGGGTAGGAACATAGATCGACCGGTAAATTGAGAGCTTTGCATTTTGGCTCAGCTCCTTCTTCACCATGATGGACCGATGCAGAGCCTGCATCACTGCAGACGCCGCACCGATCTGTCTATCGATCTCTCACATTCCAACTCCCATGCCCCCCCCAAGACCCTGAAGAGGGTATAGAGCTGGTCCACAGTTCAACGACCGGTACGAAAACCCCACTGTTCCTCCTCAATCTGAAACTCTATTAACCGACGGACCCTCCTCTCCAGGACCCCTGAGTAGACCTTACCAGGAAGGTTGAGGAGTATGATCCCTCTGTAGTACACCCTCCAGTCCCCCTTCATGAAGAGAGGGACCACCACCCCAGTCTGACAATCCAGAGGTACTGTCTTCGATGTCCACAAGATGCTGTAGAGGCGTGTCACCAAGACAGTCCCACAGCATCCAGAGCCTTAAGAAACCCAGAGCGGATCTCGTCCACCCCCGGGGCCCTACCACCGAGGAGCTTTTATTACCACCTCAGTAACCTCAGCTATAGAGAGAGCCTCAGAGATAGGAGAGCCCACCCCTGGGTCCCCAGACTCTACTTCCTCATCAGAAGACGTGTTGATAGGATTGACGAGGTCTTTGAAGTATTCCTTCCACTGACCCACAATGTCCAAAGTCGAGGTCAGCAGGCCCCAATCCCTACTGTGCACAGTGTTGACGGATCACTGCTTACCCCTTCTGAGCCGCCGATTGGTGGACCAGAACCTACTCGAAGCCGCCCAGAAGTTGTTCTCCATGGCCTTTCCGAACTCTTCCCAAATATTAGATAAAGAACAACAAACCCCAACAAAGCTCATTATAAAACCTTGACAAATAAGGCAGGTGTGGGGTCGACAGAAGAGATTCCTCTTGCAAATATTGAGCAACAGGTGCAACTCACTTTCTATGAGGAGCAGATAACTGCAGCTTTGGGGTATGACATGCTAGAGCCGGTTGTAGAACAAGGTATGTGCACAAACCGAAACATATTCTACTGACATGACAAATATGAACACATCTCCTTTTGACGTTTGTCTTAACAATACTTGTGATGTTCAAAAAAATTATCTGTTTTTATGTAAAGATTTAATTCTAGAAGTTCAGTCATCGCCACCCAACACTCATGAGAAAATATTGTGGATCAGACTGATGCGCATCTGCAATCCTGCAGCATTGGGCTCTCATCCAAGCTGCAGCCATTTGTGCGCATTTGATCAATGTGCCAGTTAACGCCTGCCTTTGATAAGCACTAAATATGCGCAAAAACAGCCAGAGCAATCACTTCCAGGTTTAGTAAATCACGTTGGGTGTAAAGCTGATATATATTTGCATGTACTCCTCCCAGTATTTTGCACATTTGCACATATGCGCAGAATGGATTGCAGTGTAATTTTGCCCATTTAACAGGCACATTCCTCTGTGCGACAGGTTAGTAAATCAACTGCATGTTTTTGTGCCTGTTAACATGTTTGTGCGTATTTTAAGAGGCGCAAACCTTTTGTGGCAGGGCCAAGGAGAGCCTGGGCAGGGTCTTAAACCCACATCCTCCCAGGTGAAAGTCATACGCGCTGACCAATCAGCCAAAGCTATATGCCTGGGCACATGATCAATCAGAGGCATAGTAACAGGACCACACTGTCACACTTTGATGAATCAGGGCCATAGTGTCAGTGAGTGAAATCTTTTGGGGTGTGCTTGACAGAAAATAGTTTTATGACTTAGCTTTTGTCAAACCAGCCACCTGGGTTAGTTTTATTTTGAAGAAATTGTTGATGATTTGAAATTAAGTAATATTAAATTTCTTATACACTGTAGATGCAGAAACTATTCACAGCACTCCTACCAGGCCCACATTTTTTCTGATTACTAGCTGATTAATCAAAAGTGATGGAGCATGAGATAGTTGCTCATTTTTTGAGGCCTGCCAAACTAGTCACAAGGCTGGCATGCAAATATGATACTATATTATGGTGGTGTTGACACTGATGGAAGAAAAGTAGCACTACCAACACGAAAACAAGATTTATCAGTTTCAAGAGCAGTCCGGTGAGACTTTCTACATGCAGAGAAAGGTGTGTACAGCAAATAATAACATGTAACACTCTGATGGAAAGAGAAAACCTAAAAGCACGGCCTAATCTTGTTGTTACATTTTACATGGTCAATAGAAACCAACATTTTAGCATTTTTCTTCATTTTTTTGTAGTTGTACTCTAAAATATAGATATAACTGTCACATACATCTTAAAAAGGGGAAACATTTGAAGGAAATATGCTTACTTTAACAGGGTGCCTGTGATCAGTGGAGATAAGATGAATCATTTGAACTTTATTTGACCCCGACACAGAATTTCATTATTAATCACAGTCATATTCAGTCGGGGACCAGCTTGTCTTTATCATCACACAATGTGCCAGTCTGGATGTCTTTCTGATTTTACTGAATGATAGGATATATCAAACAGTGAATTTCTTTTTTGAAAGAATAAAAAATTTTGAGAGTACAACTACACAAAAAGTACTTTAGGGTTGTGTTTTGTGTACAGTCACGTGGCTGTCTTTGTAGTATTGACACAGACAGTAAAGTACAGAGTGATGCACCAGACAATGCTGCACAGCTGAAACATCACACATTGACTGCATGATAATGTATTCATGACTTTCCTTTATCACTTCTCTTCATTTCTAAATCCCTCTGGCTATTCTTTCTTTATATAAAGCAAGTTTATTTAGCTGAATATATACTCTCAGACGAATAAAGTGTAAGTGAGAGGATGATACAGAAAAAGGTGTGCCTATTTTTGCTGTAAGAGATTCAGCTTGTACTCCTCAGTTCATGTCAGTGAGAGCCATATTCCTTGTTATAGGCATCTGTTTGGTCTTAAATCTTCATCAATCAGATCTATATTTAACAGCTTTTTTTTTTTTTAAGAGTTTGTCAGAGGAAAACATGGGCTCAGCTTCTCTGGACTTAGCTGAGGAGCTCTTTGAAATATTTAACTGCTGGGAGCGTTTTAATGTGAGATTGATGGAATAGGGTCAGTGTCAGCACTGCAGCTATTATACTCATCTTAGAAAGGGCTTCCCACCCAGTAAAAGATGATGTTCAACATTCTCACCAGGAATGAGTTGACATGCAGGGAAATTGTCATCTTTAGGTATTTGATATAAAACTCTCTTCTCTTTTGTAACGTTATTGGCTAAATGTATGGAGCACAGGGAAGTAAAACGCTTAACAGTTTAAAATAGAATACAATGTATTACGGTTCTCAGGAGAAACCAGTTCTGAAGAAATTACAATCTACAAATCCTTTTACATAACGCAGTGTTACACCCCCACCCCCAACCCACCACAGTAGAAAATAGAAAATGCTATTTTAATGTTTTCTTTTTACATTAATCTTGCAGTGCATCCTTCCTCCTAGAAGAGCACATTTAGTCTTGTCTTTAAGCAGGTTGTTTTTTCCTTTTCTTTATTTTTTTTTTTATTCACAGCAAAAGTAGCTAAATACCCCAAAATCTGTAATTGTATGTAGAACATACATGCAGGCTCTGAATGAATATCTTTGAATATAGCCTTACATCTATTCATCTGTAATCCCAGTTTCATTTGGATTTTTGCATGTTTGTATGTTTCACATACATTAAGGCTTTTGCAACAAAAAAAGAAAAAGAACTGAACTGCATAGTGTGTGTGTATTATATGTGTTTTCTTTACTGCTGAATCTCATGACAACCACCCGATTTATGCTCATCTCTTTCCCCAACAGTTTTCAGGGTAGAGAGTAGAGATGATGCCAGAAAAAGATTCATTAATAATGCAGCGAGAGGCTGGAGCTTCACCACTTTAGCATGATGAAAAAAAAAAATCTACAGCTGTTAGACCAGCAAAAGCTTCTCAGCAACCGCAGTATACAATTTACCAGAGGAGCACACAATAGTTGATGAGTTACAGGATATTTATATTTTTCATATAGCAGACACATTTGTAAATAGTATTTTGAAGAGACAAGAAAGATCAAATGCTATGAGAAAGAAGGAATGGCTTGTCACTGAAGGTTGAAAAGATTTTAATCTCAGTCAGAATAGATAAACACTGCCATCAGCTGGCATAATAACCACAAGGCAGCGTCTTTGTTACATTTAAATGACAAACGCTGCAAAGATAAGAAAAATGTGTGCATCATCAATCAGAATCTTACCTGGCAGCAGAAGAAATAACTTTAAAATGCATATTTTAGCTTCACTTTCTTTTGAGTGACTGGATGATTAGTCCCAGTGTAACTTCTCTGAGTGCACTTGCAACAAAACACATCTGTAGTAATGCCTCAGGAAAGCTTTCCATTAGAGTTACAGGATGCACAGAGTGGAGTTGATATTGATACTGGACAATTCACAATAAGAGGAAAATAAATAGTCACCTGCATGTCATGTCACTACTGCAGTAGCATATTGTTACAAACCCCCAGCTCGTCAGGGGAAAGGGGGGGTTGTAAACAATCCCGTAAACAATATCCTTTGTTTAAAAGTGTTTATTTACAGGGTTTTGTGACAATAAAAGGAAAATAAATAGTGCAATAACAAAAAACAAGGTCTCAACGAGACCCAAACTGCTCTATAGC
>JBBBVU010000003.1:23253770-23267769 GCA_037177055.1 Atherinosoma microstoma
GGCTGTTATGCCCGAGCCTTTCTGCTAACAGAACACTGTTTCGATATGTCGCTTCAGCGTGCAAAAGTCACATGACCACACCAACCGAGGCCATGTTACATCAACCGTGTGTGTCGAGCTGCTCGCTGGAATTTTGATGGGGGTAGGGCTCGTCAATCTCTCAGTGGTTTAAAAGTGGTTTTAATCATTTTGGAAATCATAAGTTTTTGAGGGGAGATCTTCATGCGATTTTGTGACAGTTCATACTGGAAACAGATTGAGGGAAAGCATCACATTAGCATCAGTTGACATACATTTATAGAAACACACTTTGACAAACACATAGGACAAATACATGCACAGACATATAGAAAGACATGGCCCACATACTTTCACATAAACATATCTATATACCTAGTTACATAGGTTTATTTAATCATACTGGTCTAAGTGTAGAGTGAATGACAAGTTGAAAGAGCTTGTAGTGGAAAAACTCCAAAAATCCTTTTAGTGCAAAACCTCCAAGGTCCCTTTGAAGTAACCTATTAACCAGGGATATCTCAAGGTCCATGTGTCCCTTTGAAGTAACACTTTAACCAGAGATATCTTAAGGGCCATCTTGTCCAAGAACATCTCAGCATACCATGGGTTGAACTTTCACTGTACCATGCCTGGCTTTCTGCCATGTGAAATGCCTCCGTATGTAATGATTGTATAACCTCACTGCATCTGAAAACATAAATCAAATGTATATGATTTTGTCAACTTACTTAATAATGTGATGTATATTGCTGCACTTAAATGGTAGTGCATGTATGCAAGTACTTTGTACAATTTAGTCAGACTGAGCACATGTGTGTATGTTCTGAAGCACATTATAACCCTGTTAAAAGAACAAAAAGATGGTAGTGTGTCTGCCACATGGGAGTGGTCAATAAGCATTTTCCACCTAGGTACAGACTCAGGTACTACTGATTAACATGATGTGGGATACACAATTAGATAAGTTCCGAGAACTAATTGTGTGATGGAAATAAAGAGTGGCAACAAAAAATGAAGGGGCAAGGCTTAGCTAAGTCCAGAAACTTTATAAAAGCATCAAGAGAATAAAATCAGTCTGAACTTGCAATGTGACTCAAACATTTGTTGGCCCATGTTTTCATCTGCTGGCTTAATAAACGCACCCTGCACACACCTCGTCGTTTTCAGACCTTCTTTTTGACTGAATCCTGACTTTAGACGTTTTTCCACTGACAGTATTTTAGGTACGTCTTTGAGAATTTTTTAATCCTTTCTGAGCCTGGTAAAACTCCAGACATCCAGATTGAAGCTCAAGTGTTATGGCAACACAACAATTGTGAATAAACAGATGGAGTGAAAGGTGTGGTATGGTGTGTGAGGCAGAAAGGGAGGGCAATGGAGGTGGAGGCAGTGCATCCAAAGAGAGGACAACATGGGAACATTTTGATTTGATTACACACAAAAAAAAAGTGTTTGATAAATGCTCAGGAGCTGACATACAGCAGCAATATGTCATCAATGCTGCGGCATCTGCGCTCTAAACACCCAGAGACAACTCCGCGTACAGCTGTTGCTGTTTCTGCTACTGCTCTCATGGTAAACCTCTAAGCGTGATATGAAAATATGAACATGAGTAAATATGAGTAATTTTTTTTCATAACACATATAGATTTTAAGCACGGCAAGTTGAGCTGAATGAGGCACTGGTGGGCATGATTGTAACAGATGCCCAGCAATTTTCATTGGTAGAGGACAAAAGCTTCAGGGCCTTTGTCCAGAAGCTGGCTCCCCCATGGATGTCCTGTCGACAAGGCCTTGAAAGCATTTGTAGCGCTTGTTTCCTAGTATTGTAAATGAAGCTAAATAAAGTAATTTGGTTATTACATTACAGATCTATTCTGGGCCTTAAATAGAAGACACTTGACTCAACTGGGAGGTAGAGGTAAATGCTATAATCAAGAAACAACACCCGAGGCAGGAAATGTCTAGCAGGTACGTTGTATTAATATATACTACGAATTGAAAAAAAGAAAAATGCAAGAAAATTAAATAAGAGTGTCACTTTGTGTACAGTAAAATGACTGTTCTAATTATCTAAAATATATTTTCGGGAAAAGGTTTGGACCGCACCACCACTCCCCAAGGGCACATATAGCACCAAGTTCCAGAAGGGCACCAAGATAATTGGGCTCATGATAAATCACGGCATATCGAAAGTTACAAACTTTACAGCCTACAGATTTGAATAACAGGAAGACACAAACTGCTGTGGGCCGAAACAACGGTAAGAACAAACAAAGAAGCTCTGCTTCTAGCCGCTAACAGCTGCAACATCAGCTGTACCACACAGTAAACATGAAGAGAACTACGGGGGGCTCTGGCTGGGGCCTCCCTCTGCTGCCTTCCCGGGCCTCTCCGTGGTGGGGGGGTTGGGGTCCGTAGTCCGGGGTGGCCGCTGATTGCCCGGGTTTGGGGGTACTCCTGGCTTGCCTCTGACCTTTATGCGGGCGGTGGCATCTGCATGACCACTGCATGTCCTCTCTGCATGTCCACTCTTCCTTGAACGTCTCCACTCTGTATGGCGTGCTGCCACAGTCACTGTTATGTCATTTAGTTGTATCTACCAATGGATACTCTCAGCTAGTTTTCTTTGTGTGTTCTTACTGTTCTGGTATCAAGATGTATTGTTTTTTTTCAGCTAGTCCTTTTATTTTTTTCTCTTTCTCTTGCTGTTGTTGTTATTATTGTTATTTATAATAATAATAATGACTATGTTGGTGGTGATGATGGTAATAATAGTAATAATAATATTATTATTATTCTAAATTATTTATTTATTAATCTTTTGCCTCATTGCAAAAGCATGGGGTATTCTCGGTCGTGTGTGTATTTGCGTAGGGTGCTGTTTGTAGTCCAGTCAGATTACTGGATGGATTGCATTGTTTTCTGCATGGTGGTTTTGTTTTTGTCTTTTTTATTCTCTCTCCTCCACCCCCACTTCTCTTTTTTCTCTCTCTCTGTCCCCTCTGGTCGGGTCCAGCAATAAGGTGCAGATTCAAACTAAAAACTAAAATAAAGATTTTTTTTTTCAAGAGGGACTTTATACATATAAAGCTCTACTTGACAGAGTAAATTTGCTCGGCACAAAACAGCAGCCAGAAAATCATTCTGCTTACTACAATGCTGGACAAGACAGGTGTAAAAAAATAAATCAATAAAAAAATAAAATTTGTTACCTTTAAATGTGTCTGACGGAGTTGACAGAAATCAGGTTCAAACAGGAAAAAGGTGTATTTTTAAAAAAAACATGTTAGTATTTGGAACCTGTTCCTTTACATGGTTAAGGATAGAAAACTTTTCTCTCCATGAATATATAACCCAAATGAAGAAAGTGACAATTTTTTTAAATGGATTTTTAAAACCTCTTTTGTCCCAATTCTCAAGAATGAGTGATATACTGTATATATACATAGATATAGATATATATATCTATATCCATATAGATATAGATATATATAGATAGATATAAATTTCATTTTATTCTCATTGGTTTCATCACCAAACCATTTTCAACAGCCCGTCTGCCATCAAGATGTCACCAATGGTGTTTTGTTGTTGTTGTTTTTTAATGAACAATTCAGCTCATCAAGTGCAGTGAACAATTGTTTTATTCACATGATTAGCCAATGAATTATTCAGATATTGAAAATTGATTCCCTTGTGGACTGTAGTACACATTTCTCTTTAAGTGATCTTTGTTGTATTATGCTCCTCTGCAACTTCAGTAGCCTTGAGGGGGCAGCATAGTTGTTCTTTTGTTTGTCTGTGTGTTTGTTTTGAATGGTGCATGGGCTTAATTGTTCTAAGTGGTTCACTGGCTTCACCTGAGGAGGTTTGTACAATGCATACTTGTGGGGCTTTCAAGCAGACAACCACTTTCTCATGATTATCATGCTCCCAGGACCACGCTTTTAAATTAATTTTCTTTAAAACATTGCCCACATTCACATTTGATTGTCATCCCATTGAAAAACAATTAACTCCCTTTACATAGTATTAAAAGGGTGGTGGTTTGGAGAGGAGGGGGGATCCAACCACACAGGCATCTGTAATAATGTTGCTGATGCAACACCCCCACCCCACTTCAATTGTATTGTAAGACACTAATCAGATTAAAATGTATCTAGTGACAAAAATCAAGATAAAACATTTCCCTGGTGTACAGAGTTTAAGCTGACGCTGTGTCTGCAATATCATCTCTTACAATATAGTGCTAGAAGTCTTGATTGCAGTTCTGTACAATTTCTTTCATACTTGGAAAGAAATCTGTAGTACACATTTTTCTCCAAAAGAGGTCAGCCAAAGACCTTTTTATACAAGTTGATTTGAACAACAATGGGTTATTGGAGTATATTTTAAATGTGCCTCACGAATAGAATGTACTGTAACTAAAATGCCATTCACTAATTACAGTTTAATTGCTCTCACAAATGATCTATAATCCCCTCCTTTATTCTAGCACATTGGGATTGTATATTTTCAAACACCCTTGTTACTATTGCAACATGATTAAGAGAAAATGGCTTAAAGCTGTAACCTCTATTCAAAGAAATTCATGTACTATTGCAAGCTAATTGTCATTTATTGTATTTTCCTACATTTGAAGCCTGTGGCAATCTTAATCAAAAGACAACAAAGTGAAAAGTATCACTCATGATGAAAAACTAAAAAATACTAACAAAATCTGATGAAATTGGAGTACAATCTGACACTGAAGATCAATGATATATGTTTAGACATTCACTCTGTGCTGCCAAAAGAATTAGTTCAGACGCCTAACAAATAATTAATTTGAAAATGCTGCCCCAGATATTGCATTTGTTTTATGTTATTACTGTAGCCTTGTTTGGAAGCATTTTTTTTTTTCAGAACAATTTTATCAGTCTTCCATCAAAAGGAATATCAGAACTCAAAGAGAATGAGTCTATTTGGTATTACTCATATATAAGCTATGCATAAATTTGAACTAGATTTTTTTTTTTTTTACATGTAATGATTGAATGTAGGGTTGTAGAGAATCTCAGACTCCTCCTCGGGGAAGACACCTCCTGTGAGCCCTCCCCTCTGCTGGAGGAGTCACTCTGGTTTTTCCCTTTATCAGTTTCATCTCATTCTGATGCCTTCAGCAGCTGGTACTGTGTGAAGCGGGCCCCTGTAATCTTTAAATGTGTATGGTTATATTTGCTCCGGTAAGTTTCCTTTCTATACTGTTTTTATGTCTACACTTTGTTTTACTGATTTCTGCTTCTCTTGTAACAACAATGAGTTCAAGAAGATGATCAGGATGTTTTTGATCTTATGGTTTATCAAATGTTAAAATGTTTTAAAATCTGTTTGAAATCATCACTGTTTTGCAACATTCAAAAGTGGATTTTATGACAAAGAGTAAAGATTATTTTTTATGAATATTTTGCAACTGAAGGAAATATAAAGAAATAACAATGAAAGATGCCAGAGTTGTGTATTATGCCTACAAGTTGAATGTCACTGTACTACTGTGGCCTCCCTCCAGTGCACAGTAAGCAGCTCTGTTAGTTATCTTCCTACTTTTAAATTATTCAGGTTTTGTTTTCATACTGATTATGAATTCTAATAATCAGTCATGTTATTTATTGATGTGCATTCATTATGCAGTTAGATGCCCTCACATTGACTTGATACTTTTTGGGGTCCAGATAAATTAATTACCTGACAACTGCTAATTATATCTTTAATGATTCTTGTATACTTTTTTCAAAACAGATTTTTGCCATTTGTGCATTTGCAACATGTGGAGGATACTATGGTCATCTCCAGGTTAAAGTGGACTGCGCTGACAGGAGGCAGAGCAACCTCAGTATTAACGTCGATTTTGGCTATCCTTTCAGGTAAAGTATTTTGTGCTGTTTTTTTTACATTATATCCAAGCAATAAACAATGAACTTCATTACTGTTCAAACGTGTAAGCTGCACATAGTAATCATGGGTGTATATTTCAAGAAGAGAGAATTAGAAAAAAATTGCACAGCTTTTTTCCATCCTCTTGATTGGCTCAAAAAACAGGAACTGTTCTCCACCGGATCAAAGATCAGGCTGCTGGAAAGCTGAGCTGAGCATTGACACAAATGTCCATTTAGTCCTCTCAGTCAAGACACCACTTCAGACGGTGCCTCTTGCACTTGTGTTGCAGCATTATTTAGTACAGACTGGCACATTTAGATAAATGTTTTTTCATTTAACAAAAAAAAAGGGGCTAATTCTGTTTTTAATAATCATGTATTTACCACAAACTAATGCCCTGGCCGTGGTGGCAAAATTGCAACCTCCAACCCACGTGCACACTAAAGGATAACTGAATAATTAGGTCAGTATTTTTAGAGCACCAGTGTACTGTAAGTGTGCTCGCTTAGGCCAGACAGGATGTTAGAAACACTGTTGACAGATACAAATATTTACTCCTCTAATTTAGAAAAAAAAAAGAACAATTAAAACTTTGGAAATCGGTGGAAAAGATGCCCAATTTTCCATCAAATGAAAAGAAAGCTGAGAACACAAGACAATAATGAGCACTTGATAATGATGAGCTTCCTCTCCAAACGACTCCTTATTGCACATCCAGAAACAGGTCTGTTGTGCTTTATAACAGCTTTGTGATGCTGGGTCTGTTTTCGCAGGTGGACAAGACAAATTTGTTGAACCTGACAAGCTGCAGTCAAGCCTGACTGACCAGGCTGGGGTCAGTCTGTTAAGGTCCCAGTGGCGTTATAATGTTTCTGCAGACACGCAATCCTGGAGTGACTGACATGCATTGCTTGTATCCATGTTATCTGCTCAGGTCAGCGCCTTTAAGAAAAATCAGTGAAGTGGAACTGGCAATTGGTAACTAATTACAAATCAATTTCCCAGCGAGTGTTGCTTTCGGGGACAAACATTAAAAAAATGGCTGTCAAAAGTGATTAGACTTATACAAATGGGTAAAAGTGAAATAATGAAAAGATTGTTAACTAGTTGAAAGTCGGTATCTGGCACAAGAAGGAAATTTTCTGAAGACTATTACTTGATGACAAATCATTCTTAACTTATTGAGTCATGCAGTCAACTTTCTAAAAAAAATGCAATACAGCAAATACAGGCAACATTTTGTCTTAATCATTAACGCTGTAACACCAAAATCAATAAATTAGTTAGTATTATTGCATTCAACTTTACTCAATGACATTCAGGAAGCTTCGTGTTGGCTGAGTATAGTCTTTATATTTGAATTTCTTATTGTATTTCATGTGAACTAATAAATGCTTTGAAATTATGTTATTCATTATAAATAAATTTATATTTCGTGGTAATGTGATGTAACTGCATTTGCATTTTAATTTTTAAACAAAAAAGGAGGTGATATGGGTCAGGGGTTCTGTCAAATAATCTATTTTGCTTAGAAAGCTCCCTAGCAGAGTGAAATAAGCTGGAAGCATCTAAGCAGCAGTCTTAATAAGAGCTGTTTGAATTCTCCTCATTCTAAGGAAAGGAGCTCCAAATCTTCCTTTACTGTATACACTGAACCATCCTCCAAGAAAAACAAAATCTGTCCTACTACTCCTTGATAAGATTGCATTAGACAAAGTATCTGAAGTACCATCTGGAAAATGTTTTTATCAGTAGTGCTGCAGACCTATATGACAGCTTAGTATAGTAAGTGTGGATGGATTCTCCTTTCAATAGTCCACTTGTTCTTCTTCCACCTTTTCTTAACTTTGAGGCATTTTCCAATGAGGTCAATGAAAATAGCTTAGGAAGAGCGCTTAGGAAAAGATCTGACCATACCCTCTCTTTGACCCTCCATTTGTTTTTCTTAATGGTGAACCTGAAACTTTTTTCATTTGTACTTTGTATGACTTTCATTTATTATTCACTATACACAAATACTGATATTAACACATCTTGACAAATCTCACAAGTGTTCCCTTTACTATGACTCCACAAGTATTCAAATAAACCTTGGGGTTGTAGGTGTACACTATTTCATTATGCGGTTTTCCAACAGAGGCCTAAAAAACTGGCACAGAGCTGAAAGGATTAAACCCTTGAACATTTTCCAGTCCCACAACATGTGTTTCAGTTCATATATGTTGAAATTATAGTGTTTGAGTCAGTATAAATTAAACATTGCTTTGTTTCACCTTTTTGACAGGCTGAGAATATCGGCACTGTACACCCCATAGCTTTATAAAACATGGAAAAATCTACAATAAGATTAGAAAGAAATTATTTATTTACTTTCATCTGATTTTATTTGTACTTCCTCTTCTTTTTTTATCTTTTGTCAAATAGACAAACTTGCAGAGGGGCTTGCCTTTTTTCTCAAGCAAACACTATAAATCTGATCAAATTTCTTCCTATGAGTACCATACAAAATATTGTCCTGGGAAAGCAAGGTGTTATTTTAATCAAAGCACTAAAAACTGTGTTTCCTAAGCCTTCCCTTTCTCTTTTTTTTTAGCACTGATGATAGAGCTCCCAAAGTACCAGACAAATGTGGACAGCTAGAGTGACATGTTTCCTCTGTGGTGAATCATACATCTGTTTTACAGCAACCATTTTCTTCCCTGCCCCTTTTAACCTTATTTTTCTGACTTGCAGATTGCATCAGGTGCACTTCAAGGTACCCTTGTGCGAGGCAAAGAGATATGAGGTTATTTTCCTAGATGGTGACTTCTCCTCAGCAGCTCAGTTTTTTGTGACTGTGGGTGTCTTTGCTTTTCTTTACTCCCTCCTGGCAACCATTGTCTACGTCTTCTACCAGAACAAGTATCTGAAGAACAACAGAGGCCCTCTTGTGGTTCGTGAGTTTTTATATTCAACAATCCTCTCTGTAATGTCTTTGAGCACAGTGCAGTGTGAAGGTACCATGTTTTATGACAAGAAGTACATAATAATTTAATGTGTCTCTTTTTGTCCTGAGCAGGATTTTGTTGTTACAGTCATCTTTTCCCTCATGTGGCTGGTCAGCAGTTGCTGTTGGGCTAAAACTCTTTCTGATATCAAGACGGCCACAAACCCAACGCAGGTGCTTCTTCTCATCTCCGCCTGTAGAGCTCAGGAAAACAGATGTGCAGTTACAGAGGAGCCTCTCTGGTCTCGTCTTAATACGTCTGCTGTAAGTATTCAGTGGATAAATAAAACATGTTCTGAGTTAAACAATACACTTACACGTCCTCCTTTTTTTCATTTGCAGGTTTTTGGTTTTGTTAATCTTATCCTCTGGTCTGGGAATATTTGGTTTGTCTTCAAAGAGACAGGTTGGTACAAGACTGGCCAGAGATACCCAACCAGGAGTGCTTCTGGGAAACGTTCAAGCGAGATGAGACAGCGACTCTACAGCGAGAGCAGCTTCGATCAGCCAGAGGAGAGTTTTGGTCCCTTCAGACAAGATAGTTTCAGTCAGTCAAAGGGGGATTTCAGTAAGCAGCTCCAAAGACAAGCTAGCATCAACCAGTCACATGTGAGCTTTAACTTACCACAGACATATCTTGGCAAAACAGTCATTTATGAAACAGAGAATAACTTAGCTTCTCAGGGACCTATGATTTTTGTCAATGAGATGTGACAAGAGTTTAAACATCAACGGCAGAGTGAGGTGATGGGTCTTCTGTAGCTATCTGAAAGTTTTTTGTGCCTCTAATGATTTACCTGTAGGCACTATTACATGCTCAGAGCTGAAGAAAACCAGATGATGGACATCACAACACGTCAGCTGTACAGAGTAATTTATATTAGTCCAGCTAGCAACTTACTTACAAATGTAGATTTGCTAAAGTGAAAGTTGATACAGTCAATAAATGATTATTGTGTAGGAAAATGTAAAGTAAAGAAATATATTAATATGTTCTCAATGTTACATACTGGAATTCAAGGAATATGTGTCTTTTCAAGGACCATCTGAGAGACAACCTTAGATACTTTAACTTTTCTACTGTGCTGCTTTGCGAGTTGCTGTTTTATTTCATCATCTAATCATTATTCTTCATTCCAAGCACTCACTGTGCACATGTCAAATAATGTAGATGTTTCATCATGATGGCTGGGCTTAGATATGCTTTTAACTTGACCTGTAATGAGAAAACACACTAAACTTACAGTTTATTATTTGAATTGTACTAAACAATATGTAAAGAGTGTGAAAAGTGTAGACTCAGAAAAGGAACACCTAAACAGTGTGCTTAGCCTCTCTTGAAGTGTTTGAATAGTTTACGAGATTTGTCATTATTGGTGGATTATGTGATATTCTAAATAATGTGGTACTTCTTTGTTTTTATTCGGATATTTTAAATCAATATCAATTTATTGTAACATATATATATAACTAATGTCTCACTGAAACTATTTTTCTTTATTGTTCTTGTATTTGATTTTAAACGTGTTTTGTGTCAGACATGAAAAATGCATGAGCCACTCATATACAGCAAATTGAGAGTAAATGTTTTCTGTTGGTAAACATACTACGCTTGTAAATTAAAATCAAGCATTTAATCTATTTAGAACGAAGGGTTATAGATCTGCTTTATTTAAGAAAAGACAGCTGTTGGTTGTAAGAGTTGTTTGTAAGAGCTCCTTGGTTTCAATGGGGAAAAAACTTTGAAAAGAAATCTCTAAACCAAGTAACCCCATAAAGTAAAAAAAAAAAAAACCCAAAAAGTTGCATTTAAGCTGACGTGTTCCAATCTGACTGTTAAAGGAGTTTCATTGTCATTACTTCTCATTTGTTGTTCAGTATATTCAGTCAATGATACTTTGATTTTTGGTGACTGATATCAAATGATTGTGTCCACCACATGGCAGTTGCTAGCTTGGTTTGCTTGTTTGTTTTAATTAAATTGAGAGATGGCATTTCTTTGGGTGGAAAATTGAAACAAAGAAAAGGATTGCAAAAATAAAAAGTACTAGAAAAGAAACTTGGGAAGTCTGCATTGGGCTGTAGTAGGTGATCGTTTGTAAACGTGTGAGACCGAAGTCCTGCAGGTCTTACACGTTTCAAAACACCTGTTTCAAATGAATGAGTCACTGAGCAGAACCTGATAAGCTGTTGGCTTCATTTAATTTGAATCAGGTGTGTTAAAGCTGGGAATTATCATAAACCTCCAGGGCTGCAGCTCACGAGGACCAGAGTTTGTAGGGATATACTCATACATAATGAATGGAGACAACTACCATGTTTCACTCTGTGTATAAGCATGATATCAACCACAGAGCCCAAAGAGCTGATCCTGTGTAGTGTCTGTTTTATCCTACTTAAGACGGTTAAAATAATACTGTCTAATACGTAAAACCTCCTACCAACCCGATGACCCCGCAAACTGCTGTTAGAGATCGGCTTATGAGTGAGTTGGCTCTTGGGAGACTGGGGACAGTTGTAACGCTAGAGATTGCTCCAATCAGGAAGAAGTTAGGAATCATTTGGTTCACTCTGCACATACTTAGTCTGCATGTGAAAAAGTATTGCCTCAATTAATTGTTTTTGCTCAAATTATTTTGTAATTACATAGCTTGCTTTGTAGTCGAACTCGTCAAATATCAGGTTGATCATGTGTCTGTTTTGCTGTCTTTTGGTCAGGTTGTTTGTGGTCATATTTTAGCACCGGTAATAGCATTCAGGGACAACTGTAACACGCTTGAATGGGGTGGGATGTAACAGTTTAGAAAATGTTACAATTGACCCCAACTAAATTTGAATGAATGTGTGAGTAAAAATATGATTTTAATTACAACATTTCTTAGGGCATATTTACACCAGGATAGTCAGGGGGACTCGGTTCAATTGGGCAGGGAAATCTGAAGATTTCCACATCCTTTGCTTTTCTTTCACTCTGCACTTTACTCAAGGGGACTAGATTACTACGACCATGTCTTTACAATAGCTGCTCACAAGCATTGTACAGCTAAATTCTGATATTAATCTCAGAATTCGGATTTCTCTCAGAAATTAAAAAAAAAAACTCCCTAATTTTTTTTTCTACAGTGACCCTATACTCTTCCATATGACATAGGACCTGCACTTCTAAAAATAATATTCTTCTCTTCTCCACGTCCCTCATCTTCAGAAATGGCTAACTACAGCATTTTCTAATGTGATTAATCTTTCTTAGTTTTCAGTATTTAAATGATCACTGCATTCATATTTTTCTTTTTCTACAAGATGGCACTATTTACAATCTAAAGATACATTTTGTAGATAATAAACTGCAAATGTATTCATTTATTGTGGTGCTAATAGGAGTGGGTGAATAATTGAGAAGATTTTTTGTAATTCAACTTATATCATCATGTAAGAAAAGTCTGATTTCACAGCTATTTGAAGGAGTATATTTTATAGAAGATGTGTGAGTTTGCTGCACACACTTAAGTTTGTGCCATAACGCTCAAGGTCAGTGAATGACGCTGGCTTCTCTGGCTGTTTTAAAAGTACCAGTGCAGTTTATGCCTGGCATGTGTGTGTTTGCTTGCTCCAGTTACTCCAGACTGAACAGTTTGACACAGTTTAATTTAAGAGGTTGGTGGTCAAGATGAGGGATTTTATAGATTACCCAACATTGAATGTATTAAAAAGGTATTTCTAGGATTTGAATTGGGCCAAGGTTCTCCATGGCACTGTCCAGGCACATATGCTGTGTTGTAGTGGGACATATAATTTCACATATCCTCAACGATATCGAAATATATAAGCTTACAGGCACGCTAAGGCCTAGTTTTCTGTGACTGCACGTTAATGCAACATTTCTATGGGCTCAATATAAAGCTGTAAAGATTTTGCAGCTGTAAATTCATGTTTGCAAATAATTTCAGTTTTGTCACCTTGTAAAAAAAAACAATCTGCTTGAGAAATTCAAGTTTGTGAATGTGTAGAAAAAGGATTTGTCTGGCTGTGAAAAAGATTTGTATTTGTAAAGAAAAATGGAAGTGTTTTAAAAAAACAACAACATCTGTATGCAAAGCGAAAAACATGCATGCAAGATTCTGAAGTTGCAGATGCTGATTTTTGGCCAATTCTTTACATTTCTATCTGATTGGATGATGACAAATCAAACTGTCAAATCAGAGAACAGACGGCTTCCTGTCCCTCTGCACCGCTAAAAGCTTGATTTCAGAGACGGGTGATAGTGCAATCAGAGTGGTCTTTTAAAAGGCACTGGGTGCGACTACTTCTGAGACAAAATGAAAGTAATGAAGTTTATCTCATTATCAGATTAAACCATATCACTCCATTCAATCAGATAGAGGTGAAAAGACAAGGCCAAAAATACACATCTGCAATTTCAGAATCTTGCGTGCAGTTTTTTTGCTTTGCATCGGCAAACAGATGTTTGCCAAAGCACTACTGTTTTTCCTTACAAAAACAAATTTTCTTCATGTAATATATAGTTATTGTAACTATGGATACTCTTCAAAAAGGCACATCTCAATGTTTGGAGCGTGTCCAAAAACATACTACCACATTAGCAGACTTTTTGGCCTGACATAGTCAAGTCATTACAAAAATACCATTCTGATGCATCCACTTGTAGACTGTAGATTCTGATGCATAAACATGTAGACTTGTACCCCTTTGTTTTCCTCCTCCGATCTGGCATCTGGTTCAAAGCTATACAGCTAGATAGCTCCATCATTTTTGCTGCACCAGTAATGTTGGGTTGGGAGCAAGCAGCAACCTCCAGCAGAGAAAAGTGAAGCCTACGCGGAAGTGCCAAAAAATGCAGTTCACCCCTTATCCAGTATGGGCTGGCTCCAAAAGGGTCAATCCCCATAGACTCCCTTGTTAAAAAGGCCAACTTCACAGCAGAAATAAACATGTTTACAGCCTGGTAAAAAAAAAACATTTTAGGTTTAATATGTCCAGATCAGACCATAATCTGGTTCTTCTCACATCCACCTACAAGCCCATCGTTCAGCAGCAAGCAGTCATCACACAGAC
>JBBBVU010000003.1:23345348-23380705 GCA_037177055.1 Atherinosoma microstoma
GGGAAGGGAAAAAAGTGGGGTTGGAAAATACTTTTGAGGAAAGAACGGTGGAATCAGACTCCCCCCCCCCCCCAAATTAGCTGTCATTTAGTGATGGTGGTTTGGACTTACTATCTTTAATTTGGGGGGGGGGGGGATTAGCAATGCACAGGTAGGCCAAATCCCAATGCATAATGAGAGCTATATTTAAACTGTACTTAGTGTGAAATAGCTGAACATTGATGTTTCGAATTACACTGTAATCTCTGTAACAAAAGTCATGAACATGGATTGTGTTGAATTGAATTACAGTCTACAGATCCGGTTTTCTCGCAGTTTCAGGTGTTAAAGGTGTGTATGCATGCTCTGTTTCACTTGTGACAGTTTGATTGAGAGGCACCCCACTGCAGAAAAATGGCATACGAGGACGCTACCATATTTCAATTCTACTCGGGAAGGCAGGTGACCTGGAGCATAGACGACTATATACTTAGATGTCGTATCAGCGGGGGAGTTGATTGAAAACATCACCCTTTTAGACATTGTAAGAAGAGTATCTAATTTGATAAAATGTTTGTTTTACTACATTTAAAGTGCTAACAAATAAATTTGGATTGGATTGCAGTCAGTTCAAGTTGTTTTGATTCTAAATAATAGTCTAAATGAATAAATATAATCCAAATAAAGGTCATGTTTGGGTCATTTCGTCTTTAAGGAGAAGTTCTAGTTTTACCAACAACACAATTTAGCCATATTAGTGCCCATTATTATGCACAGTACAGTTGTGCAATTTTAATCAGTGACTATTAACTACATCTACTCTGAAAAAACCTGGTTTTGCCTTTCCATTTGACAATATTTTCCCATCTTTTCTTTTATTTAACTTACTGGAAACCAATAAACACTCTTAAGCAACTGTCAGTGATTATTATTGAAAAATTACATTACCTTATAGTCGAATATTTAGAGAAAAAAAAACTAAACAGAGAGTCAAAATTGATTACAACTGTTTAAAGCAAGAATTAATTATGCTATTTGTTTTTTTTTCTTATAGATTGTCTTTTATGCTTGTACCTCCTTGATGTGAGCTTTGTTGTGATCTTGTTTCTGGTTCAAACTACTATTATTTAACCAGTGTTTGACCTATGCATCAGAGTGGCAATACCTCTGTTGACTTTTTGGATGAATTGACATTAAATGAATGGATTGTAAAGAGGAGAGAAAAGGTATAAGTTACTTTAAATGTGCCTCCAACAGACTGATCCAGGGGCTGGGGCCTGAAACTGGGGGAGAGGTAGAATACACCCTAGACAGGTTGACGGGTTATTACATGGCCAACACACAGTGACATTTACATTGACGGCTACAGTCCATTTAGAATAACAGGTTAACCAACATACACGGATGGTGGGACAAAACCAGAGCACCCTGAGGCAGCCCATGAAAACACAAGAACATGCAAAGTTTCTTTGATGAGTTCATCTTATATTCCTCAGTGCCAGTGAGACTGGGCTCCTCAATGATGCAATCAAAAAATACCCGACAGGACTTATATTACTAATGCAATCTTTTAGGAAATTGTGTAAAGGAACTCAGTGAAGCTGTGAATCTGGAGCTAGAAAGGCAACAGATGTATAAATACTATAGAGAACCCAAATCTTCAAAATCCTGCTTTGACTCTGTACCCACAGGCTCTATGAAGGACCTTACTGTTTCAGAAAAGTTAATCCCTTCTCATGTAGAAATCTTTGTTCATTGTTACATTTATAAGTAAATTATATTAAACTGAAGTATTTAGGGAATGTAATAACATTGCTGGGAAAAGTTCAGGAACACTATGTTTGCCATAAAGCCTGTTGTATCTTGTTCTCCACAATATGAGTTAATTATTGACTATCTTTTCTTCAGTCTTCAGTGGCTATATTATTTAGCCACTGAAGACCGGAAAATCACATAATGTTGTTTTATTATGTCAGACTGAAAGCTTCCCTCCTTCCTCAATTTTTGCATCTGGATATTGTTTATTACTTCTCCAGAGAGTAGAAGAAACATTCCTTGGTGTTTGCTATATGGATTTTATTCACTTGAAAGAGGACGTCTGAGTTCTCTCATCTCTGTTATTTGGAGTCTGCCTTGCGCAGTGTGTGCAAGTCTATGAAAGTCTGAAATGCTTCATGGTTTGTTGCTTCCTTTGATGCAGCAGTGGGTAAGTCCTTTGTTGGAGTGCACAGAAGTTTCAGTCTCTGAAGAAAAAGAAAGTCAGGTTTTAGTTATTATATATATATTATTATTATCTTAATGATAGTTATTATTATTATTATTATTATTATCATTCTTATTATTATTAACTTAAACAATCAAATAATTTTACTTTTAAGTTACTAATAGGAACAAAGTAAATCCCCCAAATCAAACCCCCTTAAACTTTGTTTTCAGGATTTCATGGATTGAAGGAAGAAGTTAAGGGAATTTGATGGGCCAACAAAACATCAAACTTTAACCAAGTTAAATGTTATTTCTTACTTAGAGTCAGCTCAAATTTTATTTAACCATTACCACAATTGTTGCTTAACCTTAACTATGTATAATTTTAAACCAGGCCTTAACCTGTATTCATTCCATTATTTTTCTGTCTCAGCAGAGCATAACAATGATTAAAATCTTTTGGGCTTTTCTGGCATTGCCTATCTTTTTGACACCACAAATACCCAAATACCCAACATGTTTACGCACATTGGTTTATGTTCCAGTCATTGTTATTTCTCTGTAAGGTATCCTTTCATGCAGCATTAAATGACCTAATAGGTCCACATTTAAATCAGCTTTCTTGTATAGAAAGTAGGTAACAGTAAACAGTTATTAGGATACGCTTAGCCTTTTAGCTCACATAACAATTCATGTGAGATCCTTTTCATGAATCTGTTTCATTCATCAGAAACTTCTTTGCCTCTTTTTTCTGTTTAACTTGGTTATTAAACTCTGTTTTAAGGTTATTTGTTTCAGTACAGTACTTTACCTGTCTTAATGTCCCTGGAGTGGCACTTACAGCATACAGCATCCACAGTGGAACCATTAATGTTGAAGAGAGAGTAAAGAATCCTCCTATGGCATATCCCCACCATGGGTACTCATATGTGTTGTTAAATTTGAGAGGTGTGTATTTCACCACGGAGAACAGAAATGTGCACTAAAAGAAGAAAACATTTTTAGAAAAACTGTAGTGAGTGCAGGAGAAAAAAGACAAAAATAAAAATGACCTAATATTAATTTATAATGTAGTATTTACAAATGTACGGCAGCCAACACAATTTTTAGATATCACTGCAAGTGGCTTTGTGTCAATAAAGTTTGACATCCATGATACAAAAACAATGTTCAAAGTCAGAAAATGCATTTCTTATAAAAATAATACAAAATGTCTGTAATTGAAGCCAAGCCTGCCTCACCTTTTCATATTCCCTTAAAGTCACTCCAGCAAATTTTCATGAATAATTTATGCTGATATTGACTTTAGAAACATGTTTTGTACATGTACTTTGTACATGGCTCGGTTAAATGTGGTATAAATTAATTTGAAGTAAATTAAACTAATATTTTTGATACCCGAGTGTAAAATGTGTATCTTTGACCCCTTTGTGATTGACATATTAGTTACATTATAGTAATTTTCACTTGACTTTTTTTTATTTCATTTTGAAAGAAATTGCCAATATTAAATAAGTACATATGTACTCTTGTTTTGTATACCTTTTCATGAGGTAAAAAAGTTAGTAGAAACAGGTTGCTGTTGTTCTTTTGTTTTGTTTTGTTGTTGTTTTTTTTGCTAAAAGTTTACAGTATTTCTTTCCTCTCTGGTTGAAACATTTCTTCATGTCAGAATGAATGACTTTGTCAGTTGTCCTTTACATTAACTTGTTTGTTAACCAAAAATATTAATAATAATAATAATAATAAAGGCTATAAGGCAGATATTTTTACTATTTTAATACTTACAGTACAGATCGCTGGTATGATATACTTCCAACAGTATTTCATATAAGGCCAGGGACGATATCCAATCATGTCCTTTATGTTATCATAGTGACGATCTGCACCTGAAGAAAACAAGTAGTGCTGATTACTTCAGCTTTATTCCCAACACTAACAAAATATGAAAAAATATCCAACACCGACACTGGAGTTCAAACAGTTTCCTACCATAGATCCAACCAATACAGACAGACTGAAGAATAGCAAACAGCAGAAGTGTCATCCCGCTGCAGGCATAGTAGTCAAACAACTGGAAAACATAAAGACCTCCCTGCAGATATATCGAGAAACAGAATCCAACAGAATTGTCTTTGTTTGATTAATTATGCTGAGAACGATCTTTGCATAGAAAAAAACTGTTCAGTTGATTCTTTATTTTACAGAGGCATATCATCCTTGTCTTTTTGCATCCTCAAAGCTTCCGTATAAATGTTTGCTTTTTGTTTGTTGTTTTGTTTTTTGTTTTTTTCTGTTGAATGACGCATCAATTAAACACAGCATTAAAACCAAATACTATCATTTTGGAAATCTAACTCATTCTGGCTTCAACCTATTGGAGCATGCCCATGGGATTCATTTTGGGAGTCCTTTGCACCTTTTAGGTTGTGTTGTATTGAGTTTGTCCCAGTTTAACAAACTTCCATCAGACAGGAATTTGTGGAGTTTTGGAGTTGACTTTTTGAACTCCTTGTTGTGTTCATCAATCTGTCCCTGAACAGTTTTGTGGTTTTTGGTGCTGATCCTGCACAGTGAAGCCGCTGCCTTCAGACAATACTGTTGCTATGAAGGGTTTGCTTGGTCTGCAACTGTGCATGGATGGGTAATATGTGTAAAGTAGCATCTACATGCATGCACGGATCAAGTTTCAAAGTAGAATATCATATTGTTGCGAATGAACAAATCTTATTCATTTTATGTATTAGTAGTTGTATAGTTGTGGATGAGTGTGTATCCAAATTATTCAACTTTATAAAATGTTTTCTTCAGAAATTTTTTATGTTTAAAACAGCTTCACATCTGACTGGGTTCCTATCAGTGAAACTGTAATAAGTGTTTGTGTTGTTTTCTATGATGCTTTTCAAGATCACCTCTTTTTTTGTGGTGCATTTACGTGTATAAAATGTAATCATATCAGCTATTTCAAATTGAGCATATGGTTCACAATCTACACCTTATAACATCAATTTATATGAAATTGGATTTAGGAAATAGTTTTAAATTAAAATTTTCCACAGGCCACTAGTTTTCTCCAGGCCTCACAAATGCATGCCAAGATCATTTTTCATTGAAAATTTAAAAGATGGACTAGTTTTTCTAACAAAGCATTTTTCTATCAACCAATTTTGAAATCAACAGAAAAGTGCTGCTGCATGAAGTGGGACTGTAAACCAAACTTGGCACATAACATTCAGGACACCACTGATATTAGCAACAAATTTTTTTCCATCCTCACCAAAATGGGTTCGGTTTATGTTAAGACTGAGACAAAAGTTTACAGATTAATTTAATGTTTTATTTGGCACATGACATTTCTAAGCTTGTAAAGCACATTTAGCTTTACAAATATTTACCGTACCGTACCGTCCTCTTCCGCTTATCCGGGGTCGGGTTGAGCTTGAGCAGGGACGCCCAGACTTCCCTCTCCCCGGCCACATCGGCCAGCTCATCCGGGGGGATATAATACCTCCAGCGAATATTTATATTCATCAAAATATCAAACCACTCACCTCAGTAACCATGACAAGCCCAACCAGGAAACCTCCGGTACAAATGGCAAGCAGAAGGAGTTTACGACGACACGTATTTTGAAAGAATGATGGATACATGTCAGAGATGGTTGTGACCAGAGCCTCCTGATACACAAACTGGTGACGAGAAATATTATTCGGTATTATTACAATGAATTATATGATAGTATTAGCATTTCATTCATCATACATTACAATTAAACTTGATAGTCTTACCTCGCTGTCTAATCCCAAGAATACGATCATAACAAAGAAGAAAACTGCCCACAACTGAGGGAGTGGCATTAAAGCCACAGCTCGAGGATAAGCAATAAAGGCCAAGCCTGGACCTGGAAAATTTGTTGTTTTTAAAAAAAAACTAAAATAAAATAAAAAGTGGTCATGCTCTTAAATAACTCACAACAAGATCATTCTGGGATTTTGTAAATATGACTCATCAACATTTAGTACCTGATTCTGCTACCATTGATATATCCACACCTTGCTCCTTTGCCATGAAACCTAGCACTGAGAAGATGGCGAAGCCAGCTATGAAACTGGTTAAACTGTTTAACAGGCACAGGTAAACACAATCCCTGTTGATGAGACATGAGAAAAATGTTAACTTAAGGGAATAATCATAGGTGGTTTTGAGCATGGTAAGTATAACCAATAAAAAATACAGACCTATAGCAGTTATTGTTGTACTTGTTGTAACTTCCTAGTGATGTCAGAACTCCAGTGCAAACTCCATAGGAGTAGAAAATTTGGCTGCCAGCATCCATCCATACCTGAAAGATTTCAATGAGTTTATGTTTATGGCAAGTTAGTAAACGTGCATGTCTCCAAGAAATTACAGTTATATACTATAAATGTCTGTTAGCAGAGAAGAATTAATGCTTATGCAAAAAGTATCTGCAAAATCTTCATTTGATTAATTTGGTGCAGACATCCTCTCTTCAGATAGATAGATAGACAGACAGACAGACAGACAGACAAATTCATTCATTTCCAGTACAACCCGTCCAAGAACAGACAAACAATCAAGACATGTAACAATACTGTCAAAAGGGGTATACTGTACCAGGAAGCAAGCTTAACATAGTCTGGCTTTCTTAGCTATAGGTGACTTGACAAAACCTGAGGCTAAATTCTGAAAATCATACACAGTCGAACATTTGAACTGGTAAACTTTGAACAAAATATATTTAAACTGGACACTTGATAAGTTGATTTAGGAATAACAATGTACTGTAATAATAGATACATGGAAATGTATTGATGATGAATTAATTCAAAGAAATTAAATTGTATTGATTGAATTCATTAAATTCTTTATTTTATATGGAAAAACTCGTTTCTAGTTTGTGTACTGAGGATGAAACATCCAACATAAAAAGTGCCTTATCAGCTGTTTCCATTTCAATACGAGGCATACAGTTTGCAATACGACAGCTGCATGGACTGATTCTGTGGTATTACTAACATTGAGTTTGACAGATTTGTTACAATAGCATATTCCTTCATCTGATAATCAATTGCTCTGAGAGAATATAATCAAAAAGCAGTTATTGAAAAGGTGGCACTATTACAACACATTTAAAAACAAACCTTGTCATCAAACATCATCCAGTGCAAATTAAGTGTTCAGTGAATTTTTCCACTTTTGATTTTTTATCTATGCTAAAAATAAAAATAAAATTAAGGAAAAAAAGAATCATAGGCACTGTCAAATTATATTAAAAAAAACAATAGTTGTAAACTCAAACTCCACTGACTAATTGATCATGTCATAGTGTGCAAACTGGTTAACTTTTTTCCTTATTGTTTTCTGTCCTTTTGCATTACAGCTAAATGCAATTGAAAAATTCTTGAATGACATGGTTATCATTTAGTACTTCAACTTTGTTAACTCTTGAAGACTTAAAGCAATTGGTCAAAGACAGGTGTGGTCTTATTTAAATACTAATCATGTCAAAGGTCATTAAAGCATGAGCCAGTATACTGTATATGTATTTTACCAACATTTAATCAAAACCAAACCAAAATCCAAGTGTTTTTGCAGCCTTGTCTTAAGCACGACATGTAGGACAACACTGATATCAGTTTCTGTCAGATTACCTCCCAAAACATTCTTACTTTGTTGCATAAAGTTATTGAAAGTTTCTCAAAGAAAGATGTGCAAAAGTTAACAGAAGTGAATTAATTCTATTGTTAAGAGAGAACTTGTATGATGACAGTAACAGCAACAAGTTAATCTGTTTTAACAGTACCTCTGGGTCAGCAAGGCGGGCTGGGTCTGGGTAGAGGTAGAACATAATGCCTTCCTTGGCTCCAGGTAATGTAAGACCACGAACAAGCAATACCACCAGCATCACATAAGGAAATGTGGCAGTGAAATACACCACCTAAAAACAAACAACTTGTCAATATGTGTTGGACTTTTTCATATTACAAACAAATAAAAACTAAGGCAAGGCAAGTTTATTTGTATAGCACATTTCATGTACATGACAATTCAAGGTGCTTTACACACAAACATTAGAAACATTACAGCGGGGTGCAGGAAGCATTAAGAAGAATTTAAAAACAAAATGAATTAACAGAAATAGACAATAAAATTAATAAAGAAAGAAACCTTCAAAAAGAAATATCACTTGTTATCATAAAAGGAAACATGCAAATAGAAAACATGAAACATGAAATCAGACTTTATAGTTTCATTTGTGTCATACCTTTCCTGTGGTTTTTACACCATTCCACACACAGAAGTAGCACAAAATCCAGGCAAGAAATAGGCAGAGGGCTAAGTCCCATCGAATATAGCCAATTTCATCAATTCCATTGGACAGTCCCAAGATTCTCCTCCTGAAATAAATGTAATTAAGTTCGCAGAACAAACAGAAGCCCAGACATAATATCATTTATGATACTTACTCCCAAAATTCAACAACTGAAGATGTTAAATTTCCATACAGATGCAGGGGGGCTGTTTGATTTTGGCCATGCTCAAAGCAAGCATCTTCCATGAAAGACGATGACAAATTATTTTCAAAGGAAAAACAAGACATGGTGTGTACTTGATTCAAAATTCAGTCTTGGTACCTGTATTCCAGTTGTTGTTGCAGCTCACCCATGGAAGCTCAGTCCTGAGGGATGAGAACAGGTAGAGAAAAGTCCAAGCCAGTATGATGATGTAATACACCCCAGTGTACAAAACAACCACTTGGCTTCCATAACCTAAGCCTGTAGAAAGATAGTTATGTCATACACCGTCATGTTAAAAATGTATATGTTTATAGATAGCAAATGGCAAAAAGGGAGATTCAAAATTTTACTGATTACCTTCAAAGATCATTAGCAAAATCAGTTGTATACTTTGCCGAAACTTGATGCTACTTTTGTTTTCTTAGCAAGCCAACAATAAACTGCGTTACCAAGTAGGTGCCGGAGGAAGACCATGCCCCTTCTCAGTTAAAACTAGCCACCCAACTCTAGAGCAGAGCTAAATGTTAAATGGTGGAAATTCCACTCTACTACCAAAGCTACAACCATCAACAGATCTGACAAGTAATCTGTCAAGTTCAAAACTGGATACGTGTTGAAGTGTAACGCACAAAATACAACTAAATGCTTTGTTTCAAAAATGTTCCCAGTTGAGCAAAACCCTGCATTTAAAGTCCTATTAAACATGATTAAATTAGCTATAAAATAAGAAACTAAAGTATGAAAAGACAATTATTCTCTCTTAGTGTCGATCATAAAGGTGTATATGATATATTCTCCATGTGAACCTGTGACAACACAACATCACAGTGGTGTGAGATAGGCTACACTCAAAAACTTGTGTGCTGTTTATTTGAAATGAAGGCAATCAAGTGTGGTCTGAGAACAGCTTGCAGCTGGTGAAATCTGATCACAAGATGGTTGTTCTACCTGTTGATCAACTTCAGAGTCCAAGAAATTGGACCATCTCACTTAAAATAACCCACTCTTAATTTCTTCTGACGTTATTATGGGTCTGTTTTTCTTGGGGGTGTTTGTTTTTTTGTTTATTTGTTTTTTATTAAGTTCATGCAAAACCATAAAAGATTTAGAAGATTTAGTCGAAAATGTTATGTGGGTAAAGATTCATGTGATCTGAGTGATCATAGGTCTATATTATCAAATGATTAGAATGGTGTTCTTATCTTTTCTTGTTTGTTTGTTTGTTTTGCATATATTAAAATTCAGGTTAAACACATACCTTCAAAAAGAGGGCAGATTTTTCTCCAGCATGTAATACCCCCTTGACTAGTAAACTGGCCCAAAGATGTTTCCAGGAAGAAGAGTGGTATGCCGCAGGTGAACAAAAACAAAGTATAAGGAATAAAGAAAACCCCTAAAAACAAACGTATCAGAGTTTATTAACGTTTCATAAACGCACATTATGTTTTCCATCAAAAACCATTTAATTTATTTTGTATAGAATTTTTATTTTTTTTATACAATTTTTTATATTACTATCATTAGCTAAATGTTGCTCAAGTCAGCTAATAATTAATTGCAATGTTAGTCAGCAATGTAAAAGTGTTCACCTGACAACAAGAGCAAATATTTACCTCCTCCATTTTTGTAGCAAAGGTAGGGAAACCTCCAGACATTTCCCAGACCAACTATGTGTCCAGCCACCGCCAGGATAAACTCCATCTTACTGGCCCACTGATCCCTCTCCTGAAGTTTGGGCTGGACAGGTCTAAGTTTGCTCTCAGGGTTCATATTCACTATTTGGGACTTTTGGTTTTGTTCCATCTTTACCTATTAAAGATTAAAACATTGTACATCAGCACACACAAAAGGAGACAATATAGTGTAACTCGATAACAACTAAATATTGAATACTATGCCGTCTTAAGGTATATGTTGGACTTAATTCCATATTCCCAGGGAGTGGTTGAAATAATTGTTATTTTTGTATGTCTTTGTTATTGTATTCTTAATCTTTCCGATTTGTTGTTTTTCCTTTCACCTATTAAAGTGTTTGATTTTGAATGGTAAGTTTTGCAACAATAGACTAAATCGGATTCTTTCTTTTTTTTTACTTCATTGAAGTTTTTTCTTCTGTTTTTCTATTCTTGTGATTTTCAACACCACAGTTTAGTTATTTATAAGAAATGTATATATCAATAGTTTTGTTTTTTTGATAACAAACTTTTAACCAGTCACAAAATGAAGTGTGTACTTCCGCCTCTCATGGCTGCAGTGAGTTTTACGAGAACAAATATTTCAGTTTCTCAATACCATCCTAAACTTTCTTCAAACCCTTTTCACAGAAAAGAAAAACATTAAGAGAAAGCTAATTTGTTTCTTGTTTTTTATTTGGTGTCAGGGGCAAATAGATTAAATGAATTCATTAAGATTTCCTTCATTCCTTTATATCACCTGTTAGTCACGCGCACAGGAGAGAAAAAAAAGTTGATCCAACTATGAAAATGGATTTAAAAAATTTGACTTTTCTTACTTGTCTCTTAAGGATTCAAGAAATTCCATAGACCCAAAAACTTTTCAACTTGTTCCCTTCAGATTAGGATATAATAATATTAAAAAAGAATCTAGAGCAATGACAGATTAAGTATTTTGCTTTGAGTCAAATGCCAACTTTAGCTAAGAAAACTTATTGTCAAGCATAGAAAGACAGAGCCATTCCATTAGAAGCAATGTGTGTTAAACTGATGTCAAAAACAAATAGCATCTCAGACTATTTTATCTAATTACAGATCACTGTATGGCAACAGACAAAATGTTTTTCATTATAAGATATTTCAAATAGCACTACATTAAAGCCAAAAAGATCATGCAGGACGTCTGTTGTTTGGCTTTAATTCCATTTTGCCTATTTTTAAATACACTACAAGTTATATGTTAACATTTGTCTCTGAATGTAATAACATTCTTTTATCAAAGTTTCTGAACCAAGATAAACCAGTTCAAATATAAAGGATTTTAATTAACAGATGGTTCATGTAAAAACAACAACAAAACAAACATGTGAAAGCTGTATCAAACCAGCAAATCCAGGAGATAGCCACGATCTAATTGATTTCCTCTTGACAATTAGGTAAAACTTAGATTCCGGTAAAGTTAAACTGTAACATGTTGTTTTACAATATCTAATTTCATATTTGTGATATATTTGTAAGTGTCAAATATGTACCACTGAATAAAAATAGAGAAAATTGAAAACATTTAATTCATATTTTACCTTGAACAGCTCAAGTGTTTCTTCTCGGAAAACTGCCGTCCGAAATAAAATGCTCTTCTCTTTCCAAGAAGTACGATGGGGTTCTGTGAGGAGTGGCCAGTGAAACTAACAAAACTAGTTTTTTCCTTTATGACCAATAGAAACCAGTGGTTCACACATATGCATAGCTGAGTGTCAATGTCTTCTTTGCCTGTTTGCCAAGATAAACGAGATAAGCACTTAGCGGGCTCCTGGTGGGGGGGTCTAATTATCTTGGGGCTACAGGCTTACATGTAACTTATTTGTTTCCCGACTTTTGTTTTAAAAAAGACATTGAAAGGAGTTGGGCCTGTTTCCGATATTAGTTTGGTTACCTTTTTAGTAATTATATAACATTTTGTTTGAGACTAAAACTGCTTTGAAGTCAGTTCTACACCACACTACAAACCTACACCAAACTTTATCTGAGAAGAATTTTCTTATGTTCTTTCATTCTGTACTGTACAACAATAGAAACAAACTAAGAAACTTCACAAAGGGATCAGATTTCTTATCTTTCCCAATCTCATTGTTCTATTTGGAAAGTAAGATCAGGCAAACTCAACTTGTTTTGGTATTTAGTTGTCTTCTACTGTGTCATTGAATATCAGGTGATGCCTTTTAAAATAGTCACTTTGTTAACACATTGTTTGTTAACACCTCAGTTTAAAAGATGTTAGGACACTGTAAAATGTAAATAAAATCTGAACATAATTTATTGCAAATTTGATGAACCATTTTTCATGTGCGATAGAACAAATAAAACATAGCAAATGCTGAAACGGAGGGTTTAAAATATTTAATGACAGATACAAACTCATATGAAATTTGGTGGCATCAAAATTTCACCCAAAAAGAATGAATACAGGGACATTTTTATTACTATGTAGCATCCCCTGTTCTTTGAACAACAGTCTAAAAACATTTGGGAAATGAGGAGAAGGTTTTTTTTCCTTTTCGTCTGATTTTAGATTCCTGTTTCTCAACACTTCTGGGTTCATTGCTGTATTTTGTGCTCCATGATGGGCCAAATGTTTTCTGCAATGCCATTGGAGATACATGTGGTTTAGCATAGTCTGCAAGGAAACATTATGTACTTTTTAGCATTGTTGGTCCTTTTCCAGACATGCTGAAAAAAACGTTCTTTAGTGCAGAAGAGGGTTTGTCTGCACTTTCCAAAAAAACAGCTTTCCACCTTGTTACAGTACATTTAGAAATACATTTGTCCCAGAAAAGATGGCAGTGTTTCTGGACCATGTATGGCTTCTTCTTTCATGACAGAGATTCAACATATGTTATTGTGCAGTGACTGACATTGTTAGTTTTTAATAAAGTATAGGTTCATAGATTATGCAAATATTTAGAATCAGTTTTTTATCTACATTTAATTCAGCATCCCAACTTTTTTTTAATTTAACACATTTAGCCCTCATTTCTACAAGATCTTACAAGATAAAACAATACACAATGGCTAAATAGGTCATTTTTGATACTGCTGCACAAAGCAACAAGACAGAATTTTTTTTTTGTCTCACTACTGACTTCTTTTTTGTTTCAGAACATCAATATCAAACTTCTTCCCGCTAGGAAGGAGAGTAATTTATTGACCACTAGATGTCACTAATTAGTTAAAAAAAAAAACACACACCATCAATCATTGTAAACACTTGAACAAACATCTGGGATAATCATTCAATGCTATCAATAATTTCCTCAATTTGCAGCATGTAAAATAAATTCTGATTTAGTATCTCTATGTATTTTGATAGTTATTGCACATCAATGACACTCTGTTTTAGTTGTGGTTTTTTTTGTATTACATGAAATTGTCTAACTCACGGTGAATACATCACCTGAGTTGCCCACATTGGTGTAAGCTTAACAGTTAACACGTTCATTATGTGATGTAAGCTCCTTGTGTTCGTAAAATATTAATTTCCATTTCACCATTTGTAGTTGCAAAGCATCAAGAATAATCCGCATCACGGCAACTTTCCCGTCCGTGGACATGACAAAGCATTAAACTGCAGACTTATTAGGGCCTAGCTGTGAGAGTTTGAATGTAATACAATGTTTAAAGACAAATGCATGATTAAGTAACTGTATTGTGATATTTGACACAACATATGTGGAATTAATCAACATTTACAGTACAGTTATATTGTTGTGGAAACTGATGCCTTTTAAGTGATGTAGCATTAACCGTTGAATGATTCATGATTCCTCATAAATGAAATTAAAAGTATCACTCTTGTCTTTTACAAGCTATTGTATAAATTCAGCAGGATCATCACTGCAGATTTTTTGGGTTGGAAGAAAAACACCCAATACTTTTCATATACTGTACTTCAATAGTCATCTTTCTTTTAAATAATAAGCATAACTTGCAATCATAATGAGGCATTACAAAAGTAAGTGTTGCTGTTTCTTAGTCTGGGACTGAGTTGTGCATATTTAAAAAAAAAAAAAAAGAAAAAAAAAGACTTGTGAACTCAGGTGACAGCTTTGTTTCCTTGAACTGAAGTAACTCTGAAGTCTCATTTTGAAAGAGGCTGCCAAAGATAATTCATTTACAACCCATGTAATGATTGGTCCACCATGCATCAACTATCCTCTTTGCAAGCTCCAGATTAAGATATACAGAGACGTCGGCCCCAAGGTGACAGGTGTTTTCAAATGGAAAAGGCTGAAACAATGTCAGAAGGACTCCAAGGACATCAAGACGCCTCAGAGACTGATAATAAGTGAGTACCCAGAAGATTTCCAATAGGCTTAGTAGCGTTTTTCAAGCCAATCAACATTATTTGGCTTACTTAAGTCATAGATGTCCTGAAGCCATGAAATTTTTAAAATATAATCTTGTATAGCATCAACAACACAAAATATAAAATCAGTTAGACTGAACATCACACAGACTTCACTCAGACAGATCCCAGGTACAAAATGCAGGCAATGTCTGATTGAGCCGATGTGGTAACAGAGAAGGTAACTGAAATAGTCCTTCATCAATAGCCTCATCAACCATACTCAGTGTGAGGTAAACATAACACTTTCTGCAAGGTATTTTTTTCTCATTGTGTCTTCTTACTTCTCTCTGTGCTGTACTCTGGTACCACATACACTAATAAGGACATGTCTTAAATTGACCATCTCTTTTTTTCTATGGAAAAAGTCCACTTGATTCTGTTGACTTAGTGAAATAGATCATTGACTTTAAAGCTATTTTTTTATATGAATTTCAGACTATGTTAAATGAAAGTGTGACCAGTTATAGCCAATTTGGTGTTTACTTATGTTAAAATTAGATTCTAAAATTAGATTTTCATTAAAATTTCTCATTTTTAACAGATGGCTGCCTAATTTAACTTTCTACATAGCACAAAGATTCAGACAAAAGTTTCTTTGGGTGCTTTTTTTAAATTATTATTCAGTTCATTCTTGATACAATCCCCCAAAAAATAGGAAAGAAAAACAGATGAAAGATATTCCAAAAACAAGAAGGAAAAGGAGCAGAAAGAAGAAAAAATCTTGCATAAACTGCCCCATTTTTACATGACAATTTAGTATAAATACAAAATTTAAAACAACAAAAAACAAACAAGCTTTAAAACAAAATTTAGAAAAAGCCTCTACTTTACCAGGCTTGTATAACTTTAAATCATCACAACACAACAGAAAAGCCATTAAAATGTATATCTATTCAATAAATGAACTTTAACCCTCTTTTTGAAGATCTTACTTGATTTAATTTCTTTCACATATTTGTCCAGATTATTCCATAAACTAACTAAAGAGTTCCATCAACTGAGTTCTAAATCTGGGTTTCTTGGAGATCTCTGTTCCTTTTATGTTATATCTACTCTCGCTTTTATCAAATCTTTTCTGAATATTTGATGGTAATATGTTATGTGCTTTATATATAATTTGTAAAATACTGTAAACCACTAACTCAGAAAACTTTTAAACTTTTAACTGAATAAATAATGGGTTAAGTAGTTCCATACTGGAGCAGATCCACAAATAATTTCATGAAACTGTCAAAAAGGGATGATTTATAAAAGTGCAACAGGGAATTATTCAAATAATTTTCCCTCATCCTACACCCCCAATATAGACATAAACACGCACAAGCAAAAGAGTAGAAGACTTTTATTCCTTTCAGTGTGAAAGTCTTATTACAAGTCTTATTCTATTTTATTATTTTTTTCAATTATTAAAAGCTACAATCCAATTAATATCTGGGTGTATTGTGAACTGGAGCTTGGTAGTAATTACATGTTTTTTCTGCAGCTGTGACATGGTGGTTGACAAACAGCTCAGAGCATTACTGCCACCCTGTGGTAGTAGTAATGCATTACTAGCAGGTTAAAACAAGATTGTTCCATATCAACCTAGGGTGGTGTCTTCAGTGCAGTATATGAAAAGCCATACATAAATGGAGAAACAATTTTTTTTTTTAAAAACTTCCACAAAAACACTTTAAATCTATTTACTATATAAGTATCCCTTCTAAGAAAAAAAATACTCAAAATGAATACAAAAAAGAACTTAAAATACAGCACAGGATGAATATTAACCATCTCTTGTCGGACACTATAATAACTGTGCAGTACAGAAAAACTCTCACAACTACCCAAATTTTGTGCTTTTGCCTACTGTTTCTCAGTAGTGAGGACAACTACATTGCTCAGATGATATAAATTAAAAAGTATACAGTCGTGCACAAAATTATTTATACCCTTCCATTAAAGAAAAGGCAAAATTCTTGATAGTAATTCAAATAACTGGAGACTGAAAAAAGTAATAATAAAGATAAATTTGCTAAATTATACTTTAATGAAATACTACATTATTTTCTAATTTAATTGAGTTGAAAAAATAATAAAAAACAAACAAACAATACAGTCCTGGACCAATGAGAGCACTTTGCTGATGAGCAGTGGGCCAAAATACCTGCCAACAGGTGCAGAAGTCTGAGAGTTCTAGAAAACACCTGATTGCAGTGATCACCTCAAAGGATTGCTCAACAAAATATTAGCTTATGAGTGATGTAACGTATATTAGTTTATCTTATTTTTTACTTGTTTTTTTTTAAATATTTCTATTGAACCACAATTCAGAAACAATGTCATGATTTTCATTAAATTTTCATTTATTTTTACTTTTGTAGATTTCAGCTTATTTCAGTGACAGCTGTATTTTTTCCTTTTGTAATAGAAGGGTATAAATAATTTTGTGCGCGACTGTATAAAGAGTCACTAATAAAATTATCAAAGTTTCTCAGTGTTTCTCTATTATAGGATTTCTATCATATTCAGTTTGATTATAATTACTGATGAAAATAAACTGGCTACATTGGTAAAGCTTCACATATCTGACCTTATAACGTACAATATTTGTAGATTTTTACTGAAAACATTTTGGGACATCTTATGTCTGCACTGAAACTTATACAGGGAATAAAAACATACCATGTCGTCCAGCTGGAATGAAGGGTGGATCCCCTGACTCTGCCATCATTCTCTCCACCATCTGTCTCCTCTGTAAATACTGTAAACAGTTTCAGAAAATGACCCTGAAGCCTGAAGATTAATCTCTGTATTTCTGAAGTTTGATTAAGAACAAGGACAAAGTAGCATCATGGTGCTCTACTGCTGCACTCTAACTACAGCTGACAGCTGTGGAGCTACAGGGTCGCTCTGTTGATGTAGTTTTCTTGTTCTGTTTGCAGGGCCAGCTGATAAAGCAAGTTTTTAATGTTTAATATCAATGTTTAATGTTGAAACTGCTGTCTAGTTTGTGAAAACAAGCGAATTCAAAGTCAGAAATGAATGAAAATGCATTTGAAAGATTACTGAGATGAAAGCACATCATCCAACAAGTATGCGTCCACACTGCAGAGGTAATGAGAAAACCTGAAGGGAATATGAGTTGGAAAACTAAGAAGCCACTGGAGGCTATCTCACTTTTAAAGCCAGCTACTGGTCTGAGCAATAATAAAATCAGTGAAAGTAACTTATATGTCAGTGATGGGAAATAAGGGCATGGCTGCTGTAGGCCAGCAACTCACTACCTTGGCTGGTTATATACCACAGCTGGCAATGAACAAAGCCAGCAACACTATGGTATAGCCTGACTCAACTGGTTTGTCATTGTGTTGCAATACATTACCATCTATCTTTATTTTGTCTTCGTCAATATGCCATAGATTACCAGATTATATCATTCACACTCTTTGTAGATACTGAAGTTTAGTATCATCATATCTTTATTACTGTTCAGTGTTCATTTAGATTTTGCCCTGGTTTTATGGTCTGTGTACTCAGATTATGTAGTTCCTGTTTTGTGTTCTTTTGTTATTTCAGTTTAGTTTGACTCCTGCCCTTGTGACACCTGGTTTTTAATTGTCACACCTGCTCTGCATTTAGTTATTCGCTTCCTCAGTATAAATACTATTTGGTTACATTTGTTTGGGGCCTGAACCTCATTCTCATGCTGTACTATGAAGCTGGATTTTCTATTATCGGGGTAACGTCGGGGTTAACCCGGGGTTTTCCGTAGGTTACTATGCGACGCTGGTTAACTTCTTACCAAATTCACCCTAGATAACAGCAGATCATGGATCTGAACAATTAACTTTACAAGTGTAAATTATAACCTATTTTATTTAATCTAGCAACTATTACACTGTTAAAAGTGCAAGCTACACTTTAAACAGTGTAGTAGCCTAGTTGATGAAATAGAATTTCAATTCATGTGATTTGAGTACATGTTATTGCAGCGCAACAGAAATATTTCTTTTGTAGGGGAAAGAAACAGAAAAGCTGTGTGTGGGCCCATGTGTAGCCTTTGTTTTATTATCTTATACTCTTACATCAGTAGGCGCCCAACCTAACTCTCTCTTGGTGTTTTGTGATAATTGGGTGGTGGCCTGAATTATTGTCCCAGTCTGCCCCTGTCTGTTTATATATTCAGTTTCCTTTTCTCTAGAGTTTCTTGTTCAAAGATTTGTCAATCACAGATTTACTCAGCTTTGCGTTAATGGAAGTCTGATTAAATATTTAAAAACTTGCTAGAAAACATCTTACAGGGTATACCAGTAAGATTTGAGGCATCTATAGGACATCAGTATGGGTATATCTATGTTTAATCAAGTCTAATGCATATTTTTATTTATCATCTGCAGACAGCAGAAACAAACATGCTGACCAAAGGAATGTATTTATACTTAAAACAATGTGTAATGGCGAGACAAATCTCAGGCAGGTGACCTCCTTACTGGCCACTAATCTACTGAATACATGTTTTGCTTTTGAAGAATTCTTGTGTGCTCTGTCAGCTGTTTAACACCTAGAAACATACTTGCATTAATTGCTCACAATCACATTATAACAGTGCCCATGATACTTGAGTAATCACTTGAATTTGTGTTTTGAGTTTTTAGCAAATTCTGTTGGTTTAGTGGTATGATGGTTTTTATTTCAATATCTATTACTTGTTTTAATCAGTTATGGCATAGACTTATAGTGTGCTGTGTTGTACTGTATTGAATGCTCTTCTTTCATTGCATCCCCTGTTTATCGGCCATGTTGTCAGGGTGTAAATGTTTTCCCACTGCATTGAAATATGAAAGTACTGAAGATGGGTTAAAGGTGTGATAGCCTGTGCAATCAACACAAAGAACTTGTATTCTAATCTTCCTCAGACTTCTCTCAATTTTCCATCAAAAGCAACCCAAGCAAAGCAATGGATTTACAATTCAACCCGCAAATGCACAATTCCCTCCTAGGGGTGGGCGGTATAAACGGTATACGGTGGAAATTATAGGAATTTCCGCCAACAGTAGAGATTTTGGCTATACCGGCCTGCCGCGATAGCTGTCCCAACTTTAATCAAAAGCGTGGAGTGGTTCATTTATTGAAAGCTTGAGAACAAAAACAGGAGAGTATCTCTTCTGATTAAGCAAAAATGTATTCTGATTGGGGTCACAGGTAAAGCAATGCACCACTGGACTCAGGGGAAAGGTTGTCTGGCCTGAGCCCCGAGCCTTGGACGTGATCACATTTTATGTTCTTAGGCTGGGGACTGCCTCGTACAATGGGATGACTTGACGCGCACCTGAGTGTAATTGGTCAGTTATTACTGAGTGAGCAGGTCACCCACTCCTCACATGATAGATCGGGATGTGCTGTTCATTGTGTGCGAATGTTGAAATGAGGTGTACACCTAATGCAACAGACCAGGCTGATAACAAACTGATGACTCTTAGTTACATCTGGTTCTTGCTCATCAATCACTCTATATGCTGGGACAATTTTAGCTGAAGGACACATAAGGTGCGTTTCCATTGCCCCCAGAATTGCGCAAAACCTAAATATCTCAATAAAAATCTGGTACTGGAAACAACTACATTTCGAAAAAACTCTCAAATATCGCAAAACGTTTTTACACTCCAAGGAGGTGGTTTTTCAGACGTATCGATTCGCAAAAGTATAATGGAAGCACCTTTTCCGCATACTGGACGTGGCGTGGGGGCGTCTCGTGACCCGTTTGTTTACAGTAAAAATGGCTCGGCATGTATGAACGGAGTTGGAGACGGGAATCGTTTTACAAATAAATAAACAGAATACTAGAACCGTCATCCTTGATAATAAACAACAGCGACATGCTCCAAAACATAAAATGTTTTGTCTCTCCATCTTCCTCAGAGTGGAGTCTCGCGGGACGAGATTTTACGTGAATTACAGCTTATGCGCTAAACACTATTCAATGGAAACACCGGCATATCGCAATTGTACTTAGTTGAAATTTCAGAAATATCGCTTTTATTTTGCGAAACACTGTAATGGAAATGCACCTACAGCAGAGCGGAAACAGTTCAGAGCATAATCAAGTATTACACTATTATCTTGTTGTCATCAGCGTTTTCGGATCTGATTTCACACAGCAGCTGTTCCGCCAGCAGAGTGGGGGGGAGGGGGCACATGCCCAGTGCTGCAGCAGTGACTGATCTGCTTTGGATGTAGCTTCTGAATAGTTATTTTAACCTTATAATAAACAGTGTATATTGTCATGTAAATTGTATTTTAGGAGAAGTCGGGGAGTAGCAAGGCTTCATGGTTTTATTTGAGTTATTGAATATGCAAATTAAGTAATTAATTTAGAAACTGTCAAAATAACCATCTTGGCCGAGCATTTAATGTTTACAAAATAGGCTACCACAAAGATATATTTATCCCTACAGAATTTAACCAAAGGCAAAACAAAAAATACCATGCACAAGATTCGTTAAAGATTACTTGAAAGGTTTTGTATGTTTTTTTAGATACGTTTTGCACAATAAATGGTCTGAAAATGGCATTTCATACTTTTTTGAAGTTTTTGTTCTGCTGTAAATGGTAAATGGACTGTACTTGTATAGCGCTTTTGTAGTCATGTGACCACTCAAAGCGCTTTGACACTACATGTTCAATTCACCCATTCACACAACACATTCATACAGCACCTATATTTATACATACTTGGTGCTTGGTGGAAGCATTCATACCCCCGATAGGCACATCGGGAGGCAGTGTAGGGTTCAGTATCTTGCCCAAGGACACTTCGACATGTAGACAGGGGGAATCGAACCGCCGACCTCCTGATTGGTAGACGACGGCTCTATCCACCCGAGCTACAGCCGCCCTGTGATGTATCTGGTATGTGAGTATCTTCAGAAACAATCATTTTGACATATATATTGGAGAAAAGAATATTTCGCAATATATAGCTAGCTATCGTTACCGCACATCCTTCAGATTATACCGCAATATAGATTTGAGGCCATACCGCCCAGCCCTACTCCCTCCTATTCCTGACTGTGAGGTGAGACTGTTTAAGTTTGAAATTACTGCCTGTAAATAATGTCTTACTGATGTCAATATCTGTTAATTCAGCAGTGATAATCACAAGAAACATGATATACAGAAGACTAAATACTTCCCTTTTTCTTTTATCAGGGTTTAAGTTAACTCTCTCATGGAGACTTTGAAACTAAGAACCAGGGGATATAAAAACATGACTGAAGGAGTTGCTTAATAATAATCAACTAGCCTAATCATCTCAATGTCTGATTACAATCACAGAGAGTGAATCTTTTTGAGGTCTTGTGTTTCAGTCCTGTACCCAGAAAACTGTCTCCATACATCACTAAAGCATCCCAATGGCTCCAAATTGGAGCTGAAATTTATTTGAATAATCTGTGGAAATAAATTATGATCTGACTATTTCACTATTATGCCCCATGACTTTGAAAACAGTAACTTTTGTTCTGGCCTCTCCGCTGCAGACCAGCCTAAAACAACATAGTTTTTCAAGAACATCACATAGCAATAAGTGTGGTGTATTCATTTACACAGGCTTTTTTTTTTCTTTTCATTTTATACCCCTAATGCACCCCAACACACAATCAGATGCCCAAGATGACCTTATCATCGTGTTGATGCTTACTATATTTTCAAGAGACATGCGAAGTTAATTTTGTATTTTTAAAACTGCAAATCATTAAAGAAATTAGCAGAATAAGCTGTTAACTTCAACTTGAATTTTATTAAATCTGTAGCCTACCAGTAGCCTACCACTGAAACTGCAGAAAGGGTCATTCTAAGGTCAGTCTGGAAAAACGAAAATGAAAGTTCAACCCTCTTACACAGTGATTTGCAATGAGTGAACGTGACCAAACATTTAGACAGCACTGTAGATCTTATCTCTGATATGTTTTGAAGAAATCTGAAGGTTCACTTCACCTCATGTTCGGTTTGGTTATTATGTGGTGGCTCTGAGGGGAAAGTTGAAGCTGGTTGAATGCATTCAGTTAGAAAAAGAGAAGTGAATGTAGCTACTGACAGCCTCCTGTACAAAGACACATTTAGAACCATGCAGCAAGCATGGTTAATGCGTAAATCCCGCCTTCTTCACTCAGAGACCATGTGGCCTGGTGGAACAGTCCCCGCCTCAAGTTAATCGTTCAGTAACACCCACCCCCTCCCCTCACTGTCCTTCTTGCTCTGTCGTTCTCCTTCATTGTCACACCACTCAGCTCCCTCGAACTTTCATTCATGGACTCAGTAATGGTCAGAGCTGGGGTTAACACTTGCCCTGGTGAGACTGGGGTATCTGGATTTGTATTTTATTCTTAAAGGCACCAGATGAATTCACCTGGAATGGATGCATGACTCGGAGACAACAACCACAGTGGTGAGGCATCTTTCACGGGTACGCTTCCCTTTCTCTTAATGCCACGGGATGCTATGTTTGCTGTCTTTTTTTATACGTTATAAGTTGCTTCTTAGGTTGCTTGATTTGCTGAAAGGGGAAGACAAAATGCTCTCCGTGTAGGTTAAAGCTACTCCTAGGCTTGGCGCTTGTTGCCGTATTATGTAGGCCAAAGGTTACAGGCTTCACTGACGTGAGGGAAACTATTTCCCTTGTTTAGTGTAACACCTCACACGTCTCTATGACCATATCTGCAGAAAGCAAACATTTAGAACTAATGCGTTGCTATGCAAATATTTGAACAAGCTATTAAAAGAAAGTTATCTCATTATAACAAATGTTATTGTAAGAGAATACATGTTTTAAATTGAAAAAGTAATTTTCTTTAGTTTGTATATTTTCAACATCTTGAATAATAAAAACAAAAATCTGTTGAACTTTATTTACAGCACAATAACTTAAGTTGAATATTGCAGTGTTTTTTAAACACGTTGTCTGGAGCCTTCCATAATCAAAATACAATGAAGAAAAGTATTAATAAATGAACATTCTCGGAAGGATTTTTTTTTTTAAACATTTACCGGCTCTAAGTTTCTAAAAGTCAAAGTAAAGAAGAATGAATATAATATCTGTAGATTTCAGAAGAAGCATTTTGACAGCCTGCTCATCAACATTGTTTTGCATGTTAAACTTGTCTGGGAATGAGCATTAGTCTGTCCGTGCATTTGGCTCATTGTAATTCTGGGAATAGGACTACCCCATTATTTTGTCCCTTGTAGGATTGAATAACTGTAGGACTGCACAAGTGTATTATTCTTCAACCTTCCCATTAATTTGGACAATCATTTTTCAAGTGATAAAACATTTAGAACCAAATCAAATGGTGAGATTGAGGAGATAAATTCAACTGTCTATTTCTCACAGCTTTTCTATCAATAAGAAAATCACTGCACTGCCCTATTCACTCTACCTGATCCCGTCTTATTGTGGCTGTGGGTGAAAATATTTCAGAGGAATTTACTTCCTTGCTTCCAAGATACTGTTGTTCAGGGCCTGTAAAGTAAACAAACACAAGTGGTTTTCCACACTATCTGTTCTGTGGCATCACTGAAAAAGAAACTTGTGACTCATGAATTCCGAATGATTGTAAATCTACACCATGAATCAGAAGCTTGTGCCAACCTTATTTCCAGAAAAGTTGGGAGGTGAAATGAATGATAAATCAAATCTTTAATTTGTTTCTTAGCCCAAACATTAATTTACAAAAACTTGTTAAATAAAAACAAACAGAAAAATTGAATAATTTTGTTTTCCAACTTCCTAAAAATAAATTCAAATAAAATCTCAGTAACACAGTCAAATAAAGTTGAAAGGCAAGAAAGACATCAAAGTTTATATATGGCAGGGGTGATATGGCAAAAAAAAATTACGATAAATTTCTTCATATTGTCCAATCTTGATTTTCTATCACGATTTTTTTTTTATACTGTAGCATCTGTAATGAAAGCCAAAGAAATTGGAGATAAGTTCAACATTTTATTAACATACAAAGTAAATAAAAAAGATAATTGAATTAGATGAATGTAGAAAAATGTGAAACAATTCTTACTCAGTGCAATGAATGCAGAAAAATATGAAGTAACAGCGAACTAGTTTCTGTACAGCAGTGGCAGAATGATTTGGCAGTGACCATCATTTTGACCATGCACTAATAAGCGCTTGCATGCAACTTGTGAAGTTGAAGCACACGTCCAAAAAAAGGCTGAGTTGACAGTAATAAAAATGATGGAAAGTTTCAAAGACAAGACATGGCATGCTTGGTTTAGGTACCTTGCATGCCATCTACAATAGCAATGCTGTCTTTTTTCCCCTTGCAGTAATACCAAAGTTAATCCAATACTAACCTCCTTAATTGTTGTCATGTTTATCATTTTGTTCACATCATACAAATTTGGTAACGCCATCCAGCCTGAGTTGTCTAATGTGAGCACTGTTTGAGCCACATAGTATGGTTTATTTGGAGTACCGTGAATGCACATTCATACTCCGGTGCAGACAAAAGAAGATAACTCTGGTCCGCTTGAAAACCAGGGATCTCTGTTCACTTGCAAGTAAGCACATGTGTGGTTTGCTTAAGCAAATTGACCACCTAGTGAACCAAAGAGACGAAGTGACATTGGACATGTTTAGCATAACATGCTGGATAGCTTGCTGCCTACCTGCTGCTCATACTGGACAACATTTTTGTGAAAACTGTATAAAGTTTGAACAGCAAAGTAAAAACAGAAACCCCAAGCCTGTATAACTTTATCGTTGCTCCATTTAGGGCAGTGTAATATGGCCTATAACTAATATTGTGATATATTTAGGCTTTATCATGATAAATGATATACGTCTTAATTTTTTTAAATCTCCTTTAAAAATACTGTGTACATTTTTTAATTCAACATAATCATGCATAAAAAGAAGCCAGTAGGATTTAAATAAACTCTTTTAAAAGGGAAACATTAATAAATTCAAATTTAGTAATTTAGCATCCACTGTCACATCTTGAAGATCAGCTTAATTTGGTCTTCTATCATTACTCAATTATTATTGAATGTTTTTTTATATTAGATTATTTTATATTTTATTTTATTTTATTCAGGGTAATTTTATTTTGCACCAGATTATAACAGAAGTAATTTAAGATTACCTTTCCTCTAAAACCTGTTTATGCAACGTGTCATCATGTTATGCTGTGTCTCTACAAGCCCTGCAACACACATACTCCCACAAGCAGACAGAGCACACTACGTTTTGACAAGCATGAGAAAAACAGACAAAAAATATCAGCATTTTTAGATGTTCCCGGGGTGGAAACATTCGCTCTCCTGTGAGGAGCAGCCAGAGGAGTTTTCCTACTCCGGTGTACAAAGAACTGCATGTCCATCAGGGGAAGCGCTAAACAATCACAATATCCTTGTCATTGTAATAATTTTGAGGTGTTTTATGGCTTAAAATTGACTTCAAACATTCAGCGTCCCTCTCTTTAGCTCTCAAACTATATCTATACATCAATGTCCGTGGCATGGGTGGCTTGCATATGCATGAAGGCGTAAGCTGGAATTTTGGAGAAATTTGTTACCATCAATGATATGTCTTCATTAAAATTAGTTTTAATATTTAGTATGTAAAGAACAGAGGAAATGGTATGGAGAGAAAATTCACTCATTATTATTGTGTGTGTAATACATGGTTTGTAAACTGTGTGTATGTTCAAATGCACACACAAATATCTAGAAATTACACACTCAAAATAAATTTACACAGGGGCACACCCGATCTTGCCCTGTTTTCCGGCCAGCACAGCCTCCAGAGCAGCAGCCAAACCCGGAAAGCTGAGAACGCTCCTATCACCAAGGTGGAAGGTTTCACCGAGCGGGTTTTCTGCCCATTCCACCTCTGGACCCGAGTCTCTCCTACATCTTCGGGGCCAATTCTGCATGGCACATCGGACAACGGCCCTGCCCCCCCCCCTCACACGAGGACTGGCTGACAGTTCATTTCTCCGACCTTTCCCCATCAGTGTGACTTCCAAGCCTCAGGCGCTGCAAAAAAAAAATCGCTGTGCTAGCTTGCGGCATATCTATTATGGCGGAGGAGCCTGACCTCCTCCCTGATCAAGCTGAGAACATCACCAACACTGCCATGTTGAAAATTTTGAATCCATGTGCAACAATGCTGGTGGCAGTCCTCCATCTGCGAGCAGCGGCTCATATCCTCAACTTTCCATGAGTGTGAGTTCAGACATTAACCCCCGTCAGTCTCAAGGTGTATCTAAGCTGCTTTTTCTGACAGCTACACATCGCCTACCGGCTATGTCCGGCTATTAGCCTGTGCGTAAACAACTCTCTGGAGACAATTTCTCAGCCTTTTAGGGCCAAGCCCCATTGAGTCGCCTCAGAGAACAACCCAGTTCCAGCGATGGCTGAATGGGCTCTGTCCTGGCTCATTTCCATTGCAATGACAACGTAATCAACACATGCACGTCGACTTTCAGAGTGTTTCTTTGAGCGGCGGTGCATATATTTCCTGTACAGATGGATGGACAGATTGATCAGCAGGGGGTTCACAACTGCAGTTTGTGTCGAGCCCGCCCACGGTTCAGTGGGATCCTGGAAACTTTGCTGTCATCCAACAAACAGTGTGTCACTCCAATCCAAGCGGCAGGAACGGAAAATCTGGGCTTTTACTCCTGTCACTTCCTGGTTCCAAAAAAAACAAACAGACAGGGAAAAAAAAACATTTATCAGCATGTCAAGTTTATAAAAGCCTAACTCATGAAGAATAAAGAAATAAAGTGTTTTGGAAAAAGGTTTTTGATAGCCTGTTCATCAACATTGTTTATGCATGTTAAACTTGTCTTTGACGGAATGGGAATGAGCATTAGTCAGTCAGTGCATTTGGCTCATATTTTAATTCTGTGAAAAGAACTCTCCCATTACTCTGTCCCTTGTAGGACTGAATATCTATTGCACAAATTTGGACAACTTTTATTAGTCACCAACCTTCCTTCTAAGTTGGACAATAATTTTTCAAGTGATAAAACATTTAGAACCAAATCAAATGGTGAGATTGAGAATATTAATTCAGCCTTCTACTTCTCACAGCCTTTCCATCTTTAAGAAAACCCTTGCATCTCCATATTTACTCTACCTGATCCCACCTCATACAAATCTTGTGGATGAAAATATTTCAGAGGAATTTACTCCTTTTCTGGCAAGAAAATGCTTCAGGGCTTTTTTCCCAAAAATTGCCTTCTACTTTTCTACATTCAACAACACTGGTCAGTGAAGATAGTGAAAATCATTTTTCCCTGTACTCTCATATTTGTTAAATAAAGACTCAAATGCATCAACAAATTACAGATTTATTTCTTGCATTTTAGAAAAATACCCAGTTTCAATGTCAGACATATATATCGGATGCTTAACACCTGCAGCCTTGTCTGTTTCTTACCCAGATTGTGGTTTGTATAGTGCAGTATCATGAGATTTTATGACACTCAAAAATAGTAAGTTCTGAGAAAGTTTAACAGATGTTATTACTTTCGCCAAGGCGCAGAGGTTATGTTTTCACCGGTGTACGTTTTTCTGTCTGTCCATCTGTCTGCAACATAACTCAAAAAGTTATGGACGAATTTGAATGGAATTTTCTGGAAATCTCCAACATGGTATAAGGAACAATTGATTTGATTTCGGGGGTGATCTGGGTCACCTTCTGGATCCTGGAATTTTTTTTAACCACCAACATTCAAATACACCCTGTAGCCACAAGAGGGGGTCATTCTGGCATCAATGCAGCTCCGGTAGAGGACACATGCCTTCATTGGTCCATGGGACAAGCGGGACAATCCCCGATGGCCTGGACCTGAAAGTGGCCTGAACCTGAAAGTGGCCTGACTGGCCTTGTCCAAAAATATTTAAATCACAGTGTATTGCATCAGTGTGGCTGATTGGTCTGCCTGGCACGGACACCTGTGCACAGACAAAATAATTAGTGCTGATCAGTTGTCACTTATAATGGTGAATGGTCAAAATGATGGAAAGATTCTTTAAAAACAACAACACAAGCAAAGCACCAAGGACGGAACAGCTGAGATGCAGAGACCTGACCTCCTAGGTCAATGGCTCACAAACTTTTTTTGCCATGCCCCCCCTCTGGAGGAATGAACATTCCCAGCCCACCCCCCGCCCTTATATATGTATATGTGTATGTGTTGCAGTCACACAATCATGGTGCGTTTGATTTGACTCGGAGGTCGGATCAGGGAATTGACCCTTCGCCAGCCCCGCCCCCGAACGGTCATTGTCCAATTAAACGTCTAGCATGTGTTAACAATTCCACAAGAGGGTAAAGCGATGCACCTATGGATTATGTAAATCAGACAGTTGGAGCGGTGCCTAGAATGGATAAAACCGTATGAAGGCCTCACTCCCACCTGAATGCCTAAAAAATAAACAAGCATGCATACGTCTCCTCAAAGGTAAGGCAAATACTGTTCGCTAAAGCCATGGACCTAGAGTAACAAGCTAGTCTATGTGGACAGTTTAGCTAACCTACCGACGGTATGCTTTAGCTTCGAGAATTGGCGCTACATATTTTAATATTTGAGATATATCCCTCCACTGCATATTGTAACTTCTTTTGCCTTGATCTGGATGATATCGCGCAGGTATTGCTCCAAAACGAGTCACTAACACGCACTGGTGTACAAGCTATCCCTGTCATGACATCCACTATCTCTCCATTGGGTACAGAAAGCTTAAATGGCATAGCAACAGTAACCAAGGGGGCGGGGCCTTGGCGAAAGGTCAATTAGTAGCCATCTTTAATGGGTGACGTCAGAGCTAGTGAGTTCTCCCCGATTTTCCGAGTTGGATATCTGACTTCAAGGGGTGTTCGTGTTGTATTTCTGACTGGAACTCGGAAAATTGGACTTCTAAATACAATTTGACTTTCCTCTATACAGACAGGCAACCATCTGTCTCATTTTCTTGAAAACAATATCCCTGGGACTTCATGTGGGAATTCCAACCACTGTTACACAAACATCCACATTGATTCAAGGATGAACTGATTAAATTTTAGTGCTGAAAGGTCAAAGGCCACTGTGACCTCATAAAATCCAAGGATTAATCCGAGATTAGTTGTGAAAAAAGTTTAAAATATTTGGATAACAGGATGTCTGTGGTTAGTGTCCCCTGTTTGATCGTCTCTTAGTGAAAAAGACACATTGAAAGTGAAAATACTCCTGTGTAGAGCAGTTGCTTGTTGACAACAATGAGACCATTTATAGCCCAAGAACAGAATGGATGATATAACATAACGGCAATGCTACATGCTGTGATGAGCTGTGGGATTTCAGAGCAGCAGCATAGGCTTTTGAAGCCAACAACCACAGAGTTGAAATTTTTGTAAACTGAAACGAGAAGTTCCAAAGTTTTTAAATGACTTAAAGTCAAAATCTGTGCAACCTTAAACAAAGAATGGTCTGTATTTGGTACAACCACATACAGAAATCTTAGGTGCAATTTTCAATTTTTAATTGAAAAATGACAAATAATTGTATTATGAGTACACGTTACTCATGCATGAGGTGTGTGTGAATATTCACGTGCACAAGTAGAGAAAAAATTGTAAACCCACCTAATCTCAGTTTAACATTCATGGAGTTCGACACACATATGATATAAAATCACATATGATATAATCACATATAAAAATCACATATAACATATAGCTAAAAACTATCGTTATTATATTGGTCTTTAAAAATCCACTATCGGTCGACCTCTAGTTCTGACCGCTTGCATTGTTCTATTTTTAGTTTTTCCGACATTCTCAGATCATGTGGAACGGGTCGCTGATGCCGCAGCTGCAGGAGACAATGCGCTGTGACTTCTAAATAGTTTTAAACAGCATAGTAATAAGTGAAGATGGTCAACATGACCGTATAAATATTCTTGCCTTTATATAACATAACTTTTGCTGTGTTGTCTAGGTGTTCTCCATTACTTACGGCTTATTCTTCAGGCTGTGCAAATTGAAGTTCAGATTTAGTTAGTTTCAGTGGCAAACAGGCTACAGTTGCTGTTTTATCCTACTTCCTTTTGTAAAGCAATATTTGATTATAATTAATATTATTTTAGCTGTAAATGGGCCACCGTGCTGGACTTCATTGCTGCTGGTAAATGCTGACACATTTATTGCCATCTCCCCTACAAACCATTCTGTTTTTCTTTCTGATGGATTTTATTGAAAGTGTGTCCATAGATCATTTCACCATTTCCCAACAACAAGCCCCTTTGTTGACGCTGCTGCCGTGGTCCATCAATGAATTGATAAACTCAACTGCGTGTCTGTGTGTGTGTGTGTGTGTGTGTGTGTGTGTGTGTGTGTGTGCCTGTGCTGTCTATGATATTTTGAACTTGACATACCAATACACACTGGACAAACATGATTTTTAGCATGTGTTTATTACAAATGAATTTGCATCCGGTTATTTATTGAATGCATTCTTTTCAATGTCATGAGATCAGACTGTTAATATTCACATCAGAAGATCTAGCTGTTGATTTAGTGGAAACTAGTATGTATCATGCCATTTTGGTACAAAACATGCAACCATATGAAATTATTTAAGAACATTCTAATTTGACTTTTGGAGCTCAGCAGTACAATGCCCTAAAAAAACTATTTCAGAAATTGGCTGTCCCTAGTTCACAAAGGTAATCCTAATTGCTCAGAGTTCATTCTGACCAGCTGCTGCACTTCCATGGGGTCTCAACTACAGTGCTTAGCAAAACCTGAGGCTCTCTCAGCTGCAAACAGTTTGAGTTGCTCCTTTAGCTGTGTTGGTGGAACTAACAGCAAGTGGAAGCCAAACTCTAACTTTGCATAGACACAAACTCATATTTCTGCCTCCCCTGTCATTAAATTTTTAATCCCCCCCCCCCTACACCTTACCATGTTCCTAACTCCACTCTGACTACCTGAAATGTTGTTAACGCCACAGGATTGCAAGTTTGTTGAGATAGGGTGGTTTGACAGATAACCTTCTCCACTTCAATCTACCTTGCCTTTCTCTGCATTCGCCTGAAAATCACAGGTGGATCAACAGTGAAAGTTGCATCTGCAATCAACGTTTAACCTCTTCCATTCTCTGTAAATCCAATCCTTTTGCCTCTAAACCACCTTATTCCCATCACCTCACTTCCTGCCAAACAGTTCGGCACCTGCTTTAAGGAAAAGCCTTACAACATCCAAAGCCACTTCCTTTAGCCACCCTTATACTTCCCCACCAATTTACTCTGTGCCTCGTCTTGTAATCCCACTGGAGCTGACTTATCGTGTGTCTCTCAGCTCATCAAAGTACAGTCTGCTCACAGCTTATCTTGTGGTATTCTTCAACTTGCTGTTAAGGTCTTTTGATGAAATGGAGGGAACATTTTTCAATGAACACCCAAATTGCCCATGCCAAAGAGGTCACGTGAGCGTTAAGTTGCACCATATTCTACACCATAATGAGACTTAAGGTTACAGGTAGCAATGGATTTTTCTTCCTCCCCCACCTTCTGTTGCATAGACGTTATTATACTGTATTCTGTCTAATGTAACAAAACCATTTCAATCAATTCACAACACTGTATATCCTATTCCTGACCACATCTAATCCTTGCAATGGGAGACCCTGTGAGATTGGATAAAGGCCAGCTGAAATGTGGAAAAACTAGAAAATTTCAGTTTTCAGCATTTCTTTTTTTTGTCACTTTAATTTTCATTGTAAACATTTTCCTTTTTTGTAGGAACAAAGGACAAAATGTACATTGTAAACATTTTCCTTTTTTTTGTAGGAACAAAGGACAAAATGTACAAACGTCTCAAAGTATACCCAAAATCCACAAAGCATAAAGAAAGAGAAGGGTCAAACTGTTCAGAGATGTAGGGGTATCAACGTTTCTCTGTAGTGATATAAAAAGTGTGGAGCAAAACATTGTATGAACAGCAGAATGTGGAACTTATGTAGAATTAAAGGATTTTTAAAATAATATCTTGCTAAGTGCTGGGGATTTTTTTCTGTCACTACAAACAACCCATGCTGTTTACAAAATAGCATCTTAACTCTGCACCAGGGAAAAAGAATAAGGCTGTTTACCTCATCGCAGTTCTCTGGAGAACAAATGTTGGCCAGCGATTGCAGCCGAGAAAAGAACCACTCTTGCAATGCACGTTTGCAAGCAACATACATGATTTGAACCTTGACTCTCTAATGTCTGCATTGTTTGTGAAGCATTTGAAAGGCATTCTGCAATATTAGGCAACTGGAAGTTAATGATGTCATAAGTCTCATTAAATCAATGATCATTGTTCTCACTTTAATGGCGGAACATAACCAGAGTCAAATATGTTAGTGTGCCACCCCACACCCTGAACACATCAATCCTTCCTCTGAGCACTTGTCCTAAATGAGCTGGCACATTGCTGCTGTTGAAACCTGCCCCTAGTAAGTTTGCACTGCAATGCTCAGTCTATTCCTGTCCTTTGCTATAAAATGAAATGGGTTTATTATTTCCTTGTTTAATGCTAACCAAGAAACTAAATCACTAATAAGGTCATTTCAACCACAAAATCATAAAACTTGAAAAGAAAAGCAAATGAACCATACAAATTGGTCACCACTGTGCTGCTCTGACAGGGCACAACCCTGGGGTCATGGCCATACCCAGATCTCCTTCTCACTTAAAATTACAAACATATGATTCTAATGTTATCATTAGTCCTTTGATGAAGGTTATTATTTAAATCTCATAGATATGGACAAGAGATGACCCCCCACCCCCTGCCTTTAATTCCCAGTAAATGTAGTTGGCTTCACTGAAATAGACAGCAGCAAAATTTACATTTGGAAGAGAACTGACAAAAATATTCTCCAGAAAATCTGAATATTTGATGACAATTGAGATGGTTTTAGACAAGGCTTTTCCCCCTGTTAAGATTATCTTGTTAAATCATTGACACCTTTTTTTTTTTTTTTTTTTGCCATTTCTGGTGGTTACAAAATCTCATCTGATCCATGGACCACAAAATGAACAAAATAAATATCCTATTTTTTCCAACAATATGAGAGAAAAATAAAAAGAAGTTGACATTCAGGAATCAGCCAGAGGGTGATTAGTTATCCAATGACCGACAGCTGCTAATTTTACTACAGCATAGCTTCATATGACAACACAGACAAACCAGCTAAAAAACTAGACTCCAGTTTAGGGCTTTGGTTTTCCGTCAGTCTATGTAAAGGATTTATTTTATAGCATAATTGAAATCTGCCATCTGTGGCGCTGTCACAGAAACTTTGCTGTTCAGCTGACCATATAGAAAAAGGTCATCAACGTCAGTCTAACTTTTGCAGTTAGAGTGACTTCACACTTTTTGTACCTTTTCCCACTTAACCTTCTGTCAAAAGTGCCGCAGGAAACTTGATGAGTGGCTGTGTTCACTCCTTTACCAAAAACATAGATTGTTTGGGTGTCTACAGTATGACAGGTAAATTTGTCAGAAAAAATTCTGTTTCCCTGCAAAGCCAGAAGTAATAAATACTTGTTCTGTCTCTCTGTTAGTGACTCAAAGCAGATTTTGGACAAAACTTTGCCATCAAAGTATCTTTTATTAGACTTCAATACCAGATTTTATTCTATTGTGTGAGCTATTCTGCTATATCTTTAATTCAAAATGGCTCTTTATCATAAATTGAAAAAAATAAAAAAAAACTTCTAAGGATCAAATTACATACATAAAACACGTTATGTGCATCATGTTGCTCAAAAAAAGACAAGCACTAAACACCTGCAAACTCAAAAAATGTGTCCTCTTTCTCCTGAGGCTCTTAAATATTCTATCTGATTTAATATTAAAAATAGAATATTTTAAGTCAGTTATTTCAATGTTTTTTTTTCTTTTCATGAAAATCTTTTTACAGTGCAAATCAATTAAAGTATTTAAATGTTGAAGCCACACTAAATTTTTCTTGAGTTTATGGTCTGTGGAATCTCTGTCCTGGGTGCACAGGTACAGCATGACCACTAAAACAACTGCTTCAGTGTAGACCAGATGCCTGAAAGGAAGGTTATATTCCATTTTTCACAGTTAAGGTTTTTTTTTAAGCTGTAAAATGTTAAACATTGCACAAACATGGATATGAAGTATGCTAATTAAAAACTAGATAATGCATTTGTCTTCATTCAATTAAATTTATTAAATGACTTCTGGATGCTTTTGAATCTGGCTAAACAGAATTGAAATACACTCCTTACAGGCTTTATACTGAGAGTAATGGTCATTATTATGCAATGCAGTAAACTTGTGGAAGCCATTCACAGTTTCAAATTGAAAATGGGTCCACAATTGTGTGCCACACAGCACTACTAAAAAAAAACGCTATAATGTCCACTTGATAGATTAGATGTCAGAGGATAGATTTTAAAAATCTACTAATTGTTTATAAACCCCAGAACGGTTTAGGCCCAGAATACATCTGTGATATGTTCAGAGAATATAAACCTGCAAGA
>JBBBVU010000003.1:23415931-23437579 GCA_037177055.1 Atherinosoma microstoma
GCTACCAATCAGAAAAAAAGTCAACATGTTGGTTACAGTGATTCCAGCCATGATTTATATATACATATATATATACACTCACACACACACACATATATATATATATATGGTAATGTACTTTATACTTATAACTTAGTTTAGAATCAGGTGTTGCATGTGACATTCACTGCTTATTTGATATCTAACGCTACTTTTTAGACACTTTGCTCGTTTACTTGAATAATGGACAAAAATATAACCAAACAATAACTTCTGATTTAGATGAGCGTAAAACTTTATTTACTCCCAAATGTAAATTCACAAAAAAATGCAAAGAAGTTAAATCACCTTTACCAAATTTAGCATGAATTAGATTAACACATGAATGTATCAATTATCCTAGTCCAAGAATGATTATTTTGAAACTTGTCTGGTATTTAACATATTTCGATGCATTTTTAAAAAAACGATTTTGTTAAAACTTTTGATACGTGACCTTTGTACTTGGAGCCAAGTATTTTACTCTGTGGTAAGCATGTTAACACAATTACCTAAGTATTTAAGTATTTATGACTTATCTGATTACATAACCAAGTTCAGGTGTTATGTGAGATTCTCTCTTATAAGGCTGGGATGTCCAATGGTTCATATTCTATGAGTTTTTCTTGTCTTTTTTCATTTTGGGGGGAAGTCAAATCTTAACAGTAAACCTATTTTTCATAACTTTGTCAATTTAGCCTGTATCTTTCCCAGTTTAAGAAAACCTTTTAGAAGAACCTCCAATAGGGATGAAAAGTAGAAGTGCACACCATGATAAAGAGAGTAGGACTGTATGAAAGTATTGAAAATAAAAGTTAGACATCAGAGCCAAGTGCATTTTTTTTGTAATTGTTTATTGCGACTTAACAGTTAACCTTCAGACAAAAGAAAAGATATAAAGCCAATATTTAGCAATAAACACCCAATAATTCCTCTGACATTAAAGTGCTCATGTGACACACTAACAGGTTAATTCATTTACAGTATTTAAGTAAATATGTTGCTATATTTTGATAATTATTTGGACATCAAAATGCTTTCTAAGTAAATACTGAGAGTAAAAGTTTATGTTGTGAAGCACAATTCCTGAAAACTTGCAATTAGTGCAACGAGTCTTAGTCTAAATACACTTATGAGACATTCATAAGTCCAACAGAGCTTTAATATAACTTTCTCTGAAGTGCAAGTAAAAATAAGGAGATGTATGTCAAAATGTTTACTTAATTATATGTTCACATTACAACTGTTCTGCTTTTTGCAGACAGTACTGTTATAAAGCAAGTGTTTATTAAGTCTAAGCCTGAAATATAAAATATCTAATTACTCGCTACTTCTTGCCAGCATTTAATAACGATAGTTTTCAGGGAGATAAAAAGCAATGTAATAAATTCAGCCAAGAAAATTATTTCTAACCTTTACTGTAGTATATCACTTGACCCAAATGTCATAATTCACACAAAGAGTAGTTATATTAGACGTTTCTTTTTTATCACATTAGTTTCTGTGTGTAAAAGTAATTAAAGTTGTTTTATGTGGGCTAATCAAGCTGTGTATTCAGGGACTTGAATTTCCCAACATGGTCACTCCAAAAATCACCCTTTTCTAAATGATAAACTCCTGTTTTCAATCAACCCTGCCATTGTGGCCTTCTGTGAAGAGGATTTTGTTTAAGCTTGCATACCATTTGGCATGTTTTAAAATGGCTCAGAACATCTCTGATGAACTCAGACTTGTACTAAAGCCAGACATTTACATTGGGGGGGTGCTAGAGCAGCTAAAATTCCCACGAGAGTCATAAAAGATTTTTATGGCTTTGCTTTTGTGCCTCTGTGGTCTGATGATGCTAGTATTAGTACATCAATGTACAATGTTTGAAATACAGCATGTTTTATGACTGTATCTTGTGTTGATGTTCTTAATATTTTTTAATTAAAATGTTTTTGTAAAGAAAGAAATGCAAGACTTGGTATGGATTATTGTTCTCTGTATGTTGTCAACAAGGCGCCCAGGATTTGTTTATGTGACACAGTGAGAGAAAACTCCATTTCAGATGGTTTATTGAGGGTTACTGGTGGGTAAATCCTACAATCAGGGGTAAGGAGGACACTGTCTGACCAGCTGGCAGACAGCAGGCAGTTATTGAAGGGAACATGATGATCCTGATAATTATAAAGGTGACATAACACAAGTGAACCTGATTCTGCAAACCCACAGGGATGTTGTCAACCAGCTGAGTAATCCACCAAGCATCTGGTTATCAGAAGAAAGCAGGTTTCATATACACACATACACTTGTTTTAAGACATTTTATTCACATTCAGAAAAAAAATAAAAAAAAGTACAGAAACAGATCGCCTGTGGTCCAGTGATCTAGATAAACAACTACAACCTCACCTCAATTCCCCACCCACCTGTAACTATTAAAAATAAATTCACAGATTATTAAAAATGAAAATACTAATTCAGTAAGCTTCAGCTTTGCACAAACTCAGAAAGTTTTGCCCAATTTCTTAAAACTGCTGTGACATAGTAGCTTCACTGTCACCTCTTCCTGCCTCACAGTGTTTCAAAGGAGGTCTGGTAAACTTCTCTGACCTGAGTTGAACTGAAATGCATGAATAGATTTCTATAGAAACACATGGCTTGAGAAATTGTTTCCCTTCCTGAAACATTGTAAACATCTTGTTTCTGTTTTGGTTAAAGCACTGGCCTGGTAGGAAACAGGAAAATTTGATATTTTTTCTAAGATTAAATCAACTGTTTGCTGTTTTGTTTTTTTTATTTGCATTAAAGAATTAACTGTAATACATACAGTGCATCTAGATATAATCCTGTAAGGCATTCAAAATTCGTACTGCTGCTTATTTAAGAGCACCGTTTCAATTAAAAGTCTATCATTGAGCGGAGCCAGCAAACATTCAAGCTTCCTAATAATTGTTTGACACATTGGCTAAATTTTGTACGAGGTATTAAAATCTGACAGGCAGTTGCAAGAACACCTCTGTCTGAATGAGCGTCTTCGTGTAACCAGAAGCACGCGGGTGAGTTCATTCAGGGATAGAGGCTGCACAGTCATCAGGAAGTGAAACAGAACAGAATGTGCTGTACTAATCTGATTGAAAAACACTGCCCTGAGTGGATGTATGAAAAAAAAAGATGTTTCATTTAAACAGATTCAAGGAGAACCTATGGCAACAGGAAGATATGCACTAAGAAAACATGAAATCTTCATTTTGTGATATAAAAGGCAAAGGGTTGGGGATAATGTTGGAGAAGCTGCACACTGCAACCAAAATAAAGCTGAGCAACATAATGCTCTTTGTTTGTGTTCTAGGCGTCCCTGTTACGTACATGGGAGTAATCTCCTGAGTGATCCCTTTCATCCATGAACTTTTGCCCCCTAAAGAAAGTATTTGTTACAACTGTCTGCCAAGGACTTAAAATAAATGACTGAGAAAATGCGGAACAGTGAATTCCAAGGGGAGGGGGCTGGGGGGGGGGGCAACTCCATTTATCATTTGAACTTGAAGCTTAAATGGCTGTACTTTATTATGGACATGGTTTATTGTTAATTTGGTTTACCCAGACAATTGGGATTGTGGGCTTAAGGGTAGATATCTTCTCATATAAAGACACATTTTAGTGTTACGCTACCAAGTTTAAAGTATGATTGTCTTCACAGAAGTAAAATAAAGTAAAAAGGTCTACATTTCAAACACACTATGAGAACCTAAAAATGATCTTCGAGCACAGTCATTTAGTTTATATATCTACACTTCACCAACCAAACCTATGTTTATATGTTTTTTCAGATAATTTATTGCAGTTCTGCTGATGTAAAAGGCCTGTATCAATTTTTGGACAGCTTTAAACGAACCATCTCATCTGAATTTTGGGTGCGTTTTTGCTCTTACACTGTTGTAGAAGTTTGTTGTTTGTTGCCACAGCGCTGGATGACTCTCAAACATGAAGGGTGCTTGCATAGATTGAAAAAGTGAAAGACTATCTTTATGTTTTATCTGAAAATGTGCTAGTTTACGCTCATGTCCTAAAAGAAATGTTTGATTTTAACTCTATTCTTAAAGAATTTAGAAAGTCAGACCAAAAATGTAATGCTCTGTTTGGAGTCCTAGAGGAGCTTAGTGCTAGCTCACATTTTCCAGTGTTACGTAAATTGCTTGTACACTTTGAACTGATGAATCTGCCACAGAGGACAATACATCATAAGTGTTTGGCGCGTCTCAGCAGTGAAACTTGTTAAATATCTGCAATTTAGTTGCAGTATTTCCTATGTAGACAGACTGTGGCCTCGAAACTGATCTCAATCCTGACTTAACACCTCCCTTAGTTGTTTTATTTATTTGTTATTTTATTGATTTTGGCTGAAACCTCCAACATTTTGTTGAAATGGTCTAAATTGTTTTCTCCAATCTCTAAAACCAGCGTAGGTGTTAATGTTCAGCTCATAGAACATGACACATTTCCTTATTTGGTGAAACAATAAAACCTTGTTGGTCATTTCCTCATCTTGTCCACATCATTCTCTATCTAATCATAGTTTACGTTTTCACTCTCTCAATTGTTCTTTAACAGTTATTGTTATCTTTAGCCATGCAGTTTTGGGATATTAAGAAGGTGACAAAGAAAATTCTAAATAAGTGTAGCACCTTTTTTTTTGCACAGACTGGCACTTGCCTCACACTGTTTTATTATCCGACATGAAAAACAGCTGTCAGGTATTGTCTGTCAGAGCAAAACAAATTTCTGGAGAGCTAATTTGAGTCTTGGTGGTTTATCTCATCTATCAGGCAGACAAATCACCAAAAGCAAACATGATGTGGTAGTTTGATATGCAAACCAGAATAATTCAAATGATGTAATTTACCATAAGTGAATTTGAAAATGTGTTTGATAAAAAAGTTATAGATATTTAACAGCTGAAATGTGCTTCAAAATCAACAATTCTTTCTTCTTCTCTCAGGGAAGTAAATCTTGATTAGAACAGCTAATTTTTTTCGTTTTTGTCTTACTTTTAATTTTCTGACGTATTTAGTAAGGGGTTACGGTAAAATTCATGGCCAGAGGAGCACAAACACTTCTGTTACACTTATCTTCCCTTGAACTTGTCTCTGGACAGGAAGTGTACATAAAGCATTTACCCGCCCACCTGCACATTTTCAAGGGGTCGTTTGTGGTGATTTCTCGGGTTGAGCAATAACCCTGACTGTTGATTTACCAATGTTCTTATGCAATCGCTAAATGGCAGGCAGCTGTTTTGCCTGTTGTATCTTTTTTCAGGTCAAACTGCCTGAGTAAAGTTTGTATCTCTTGTTGATGGGAAACAGAATTATTTTTTTTATGTCCAAGCTGTTAATGCTTTTGATATAGAAAAGGCAGAGCAGATTAATTTTTCCAAGTTTTTTTTTTTTTTTTAATTATTATTCTTATACAATCCAATAGTGAATAACTTCTGTAAAATCTCAAATATTCAAACGGCATAGAAAATAAAGGTAATTTAAATTGATGCATGAGAACTGGAAGAATTTCTACACTGAAGATCATTTACATTTACAAAAGTACCAGCTGTGAAGCAGTACATTTTGACGTCCTGCTAACTATAATATAATAACATTGAGATATAATACATATAATACAATATGATCAACCAAACTTACTCAAAGTAGGAAAAATTAAGTATCTAAAAGTGGTGGTAAAGGTAGTTTGGTCTTATTGAAACATAGATTTAACATGCTCATCCATGCAGGGGATAATAAGCAACCTTGGACTAAATGGATAGTAGACAAAAAACTGAAAGTCACTGAGTATTTTGAACAGAGTGAGCAGCGCTTTTGTTGTTGAATTTGCTCAAAAGATCCTAAATTGCAGCTCTACTAAATTTTCCAAACACTGACCACTGGGTTCATCCGTTTCTGTCATACTCATATTACATGCATCTCCTACAAATTTGCTCATGCTTGGTAACCTTTATATAAAAATGGCACCAGATCATAATAGGTCACTTATCTAAAAGTACCTGTGAAAAGTGTTTCAGTTTTATATTTAAGTAAATTAACTTACATTCTTCCTGAAAGAGGTTAAGGTACATTCATGTATTTATATTTGGAGAGAAAGGTATAGTGTTTCTAAAAATAGATAGTTCCAAGAAAATTGTTTCTTAGAAATAAAACTGGCTTGTGTTCAGTTCTAAATATATGTTGCTTCTGATAGCATCTGTGCTCTTATTTTAACAGTCCCCTCTGTTTGCTTTGTTATTGAGTCTATGTTTCTGTTCAACAACTTTTTTATTTTTCTTGAGGAGAAGGGGATTATATACTGTATATAGAATATACTGTAGTAATGCAAGCCAATTGCCTTTGCTGTCCTCAAATATTAGCTTGACATAGGAAAGGTGTTTGAATGAGGGAGAAAACCAGCATTTTTATTTCACAGGAAAGTATGTGCACCCTTGCAGCACATATTCAGATATTTGCTGCACAGGAATTGTAGGAGCAAAAATTCATTCTCAAGCCATGTCAGGGGGATAGAGATTTAGAATAATATCCAGCCTTCAGATGAGTATTGGCATGAAAAGCATCAATGAGAGAGCAGAAACATTAGTCAAAAGTAGAGGATAATATCTGCTATAGTGAGTTGTTTATAACAAAAAGTCAACAAAGTGACTAAAGAGAACAGGCTGGATCAGTGCTACCCTTGCTGTTTAACAATGATTTCAAAAGTTAGACAAATTTTTAAATAACTTAAATCAGCCTTAGTTGTATGAAAAGCTCCACTTAAAAAATGTCAAATAAATGGAGAGCAGAATTTGAAAGATATCCTAAAAAGATTAACGCATTTTTAGAGACTACACATTCAGCCAGGAATTGATTTTCTGAACTTTTAAATAATCAACTAATAATTAAATGTCCATCTTTTAAACCTTTTCCTGACGACATCTGTTTCAACTTGTGTTTAGCAATGCTAGACATGACTGCTATGAATTTTTCTAATGAACTCTCTACATCTCTGAACAATAGACGGCGGTGTATTCATTTAACGTCGTTCTGTTGTCCACCAATTTAGGCAGAGAAGAAGAAAAGCACGCCTTCTTCCGTTACCCTACGGATGCTAACAAGCTAACAGACTGGGCCTCCTCGTGAAAGGGAGGTGATAAACAGCTGCTTACATTTTGTGGAAATAAAGCTAAAAAAGGTGAGCTGCGTTTCTTCATGATGTTTTATGGTCTTATTTACCTTTCTACTCCTCATAGGACATTTGTTCGTATGCTCAGTGGTAAATATTCATTTTAAATGTCTCATGGTGGCAAATGCTAACTTTGTTAGCAACTTAATTTTGTGCTCATACACAGAATTGATGTTGGGGTGTTGAAAAACAATGCAACATCTATGTTTGGTAGACATTTTTTAAAGTAAAAAGAAAATTACTTTTTAAAAGAATTGCTATTAGTTTGAAATAAAACGTTATACTAGCTTAACCCAGTGATTTGTCATTGCTAGGTTGCAATATAGCCTGCGACCATTTAACTGGAATAATGCACGTTTTTAGACTTTAATTTTTAAATGCTCTAACTGCTCTGACTTGTTGTGGAACGACACAAAACCTAAGAAAGAGAGGAACATCTAACAACTTGAATTAAAGGCAAGGCAAGTTTATTTGTGTAGCACATTTTCAGGTTCAAGACAATTCAAAGTGCTTTACATAAAACATTAAAAGCATTACAGATAAGAAATAAAACATAAAAAAAAACGCAGCTAGAATTACAATAAAATCATTTAAACACAAAAACAACCATTAAACAGATTGAAAGTAAGAGAAGTTAAAAGTTACCGTGCCTAAATTGATAGTGGTAAATCTTTTTAAACATCAGTGCTCCTTTGCACACTAGGATTTCAGAGACTTGGGGAAACTGCACTTTTATCAGATAAATCAAAGAGTAATCTCTTTCAATCAAACACTCAACATCCCTTTTTGTGATGATGATGATGATCAGAGGTCCAAACAAGTAGCACTACTAACGCTCACATTTACATAATCTGTTTCAGGCAGCGCTGTTTACTGAAACTGTTTTGTTTGTTTGTTTTTTTCGTAATAAACATGGGTGTATTTAGTTATTTTCACACACAATACTGGATATTTTCACAAGAAAGTCTGCACAATTTGATTCTGGTCTATGTTTGATTTATTTTCTTTATAACTCGTTAAGAATAGGAGATTGTGCTTTTTGTTGTGTAGATGCATCTGTTCCTATCCACAAGCATGGGGATAGCATGGAAAGCAGCATACAGATCAGCAGAAAGGACACGTTCTCCCCTAGCAGACAAACTAATCTGCAGTTCTGCACAGTGGCAACAAACGTCCAGAATATTTGGTGACACACTGATACATACGCTTATGTATCAGGATGGGAAAATGGCAGCAGAAAGTCCAGAGCGAGTGTTATGGGCATTTGCGTCTGCCATGCCACCACTCCAGAGCGTGTCTCGCATATTTCAGCACTATAGCGCATATATGAAACCAGCTTTAGATTAAGTCTGCTTACGCTAGGATTACATTGGAGGATAGGGTTTTGCAAAACATTCCACATAAATTGGTACAGTACATCTCCGTATATTGTGATCATTGATTAGCTCCAAATTCGTTCCATTACCAAGTCATTGGGGGCATTCAGACTAGAATATATCAACTTAAACAGCATCTTGGTGTATGAAGATGGTTTCACACAAGGGCTGAGTTGAAAAATGGTATTAATTCAAATGAATCCTCATTTTGATGATCGAAGGCCATTTAATAGAATCCCAAGATCACTGTGTTTAACGTGCTTTTACTGCAGAGTTTTTGTATTGTAATTAAAATGATATGAATGCAATTTCATGTAGTTCTGCAGAGTTTTAATCAAGAAAATATAAATGGAACAATATATGTATTTTACTTGGAGCTCTAGTATGTGACTAACCGCTTCTTGTTGCTCTTCTTTTCTTTCAGACAAAGGACTCTTACAAGAAGATAGTTGAAATGGGAGGTATGATATCTTGTCACAATCCCAAGGTTAAGGTGTTAAGCATACAGACCTTGCAGTGTCCTGATAGCCAGATGTTGTCTGTTTAGTTAATAGATGCCCTACAAAAAAGATGTCATATGAAATGTATGTAACTTTTTTTGTAAAGCTAGCTTATTCTTTAAGGTTAAAGACTTGCTTTGTTGGTGATTTATATTTAGGTCTTTGTTTTGTTGTTTTTTTTTTAATCTTGCGTCATAAAATCTTGTTTCTAATGTTTAAATTTCCCATGATATATTGCTTATCATCTTTTATATCGGGTTTTCTATCTTCTCAGACCCTGCTTTTAATCGAGACTGTCCCCTTGACTGCAAGGTTTATGTGGGAAATCTGGGAAACAATGGAAATAAGACAGAGCTGGAAAGAGCTTTTGGGTACTATGGCCCTTTAAGAAGTGTTTGGGTTGCCAGGAATCCTCCAGGTTTTGCTTTTGTGGAGTTTGAAGATCCCAGAGATGCTTCTGATGCTGTGCGAGAACTGGATGGCAGGTAACACCAATGCAACCCATTTTTGGTTGTTTTCCTTTGTTGTTGTTTTTCCTTTTTTTTTATGAATTCATTAAAAAAAAATCCTTTTACTTTTCCATTCACTTGATGCTCCATGTCTAGAACTATGTGTGGTTGTCGAGTGCGTGTTGAGTTGTCTACTGGAGAAAAGCGTTCTCGGAGCCGTGGTCCTCCTCCATCTTGGAATAGACGCCCTCGTGATGATAGGCGCCGGAGTCCTCCAGTCAGACGCAGGTATGAATATTATACTTGGCTATCCTTTTTTTGTTTTTTTGTTTCCTGTTTTCAGAGCAGTTTAATTTGCATAGTTCATTAAAAGCTCATTCTTTGTTACACACACTTAAATATCAACTTTTGACTCTTTACTCTGGCAAAACCATTTTAGATCTACTAAACTCCCATTTTGGCTTAAATAAATTCAGATCTCAGACCTACCATATTTAGTCAAACCTAAGCCAGATAGTCAAGTTTATTTTTTCCTCTTTGCCTATGATATAAATTTAGTTGTTAGCACTCTTAATGCTCCAGGTCACATTAGTGGAGTGATTTTTTTTTTTTTTAAGGAAGACCATCCTTCATTTTAATTTGGCATAATCTGTGGTCATATTCACGAAGGATCTTTTTTCCCCCAGTGGACCAAAGACTGAAATTTAATGTGGGGGTGCTGAAACAACCTGCATTTATTAAATAAATAAAAAGCATTTATCAGTAGGGCTGGGCGGTATGGCAAAATAAAAAATAAAAAAAAGTCATTATCGGCTTTACGGTAAATGACTGCCCCACTGCGTACGTTCCGGACATCGTCTGGGCTACTCACCGGTATAGCGGTGTGTGTATATAAATAATTTATATCATAACGAGGACTATCACTGGTTTTCGGTACAAACCGTTTTACTGCAGAGGCCTATTTATCAGTACCCAATTTTCTCCGTACATTGGGAACTGATGTACGCATCAACAGGTGCGACAGTTGGCGGAGTTGTGCAAACCATCATGTTTAATGTTTTATTTTGTGTAAAGGCATTGTAATGTAACTGAATCTGTGATGAAGTCATCATTGTTGAAATTTATTGGTATCAGAAATTCATTATTATAATTTTTCAAAAAGTTTGATAGTGAAAAGGTGAGTTACCAGAGTATTTCAGACTATTACCTCTCTGACTCACTAACTTGTATTTATAAAATGCTCATTGAATTGCTCTTTTTGTACAAGTTTCTTGGCTTTTGGATGTTTTGTGAATATGGCCTATGATTTTCCATTGACTTTACTGGCACAATTTTTTTCATTTCTAGATTTTTTTTATATTCTAAATTTGCATCCAATACTACTGGCAGTTTTTATATTAAGTCTTGTAAAGTTATCTATAAAAACACCAAGCTCTCCATGAGCAATTCTACTTTATGGGGGCTTTAAAGAGGTTCAGTTAGAACTTCATCTCTAATCAAACATTTCTAGAATCACTTTCTGTAGGTGTAAATTCTTGTGTTCTCTGAGTTCAGTTGCCATCTATTAATAAAACTGAACCCCGTTGCAGAGTCACCATCAAGCTTCTCACCATCTGAGTCAGTCAACTAGTCTTCTTTCAGCGTCATGTGACTGCTGACCTGCGAGCCCCAATCAGCTTGGCTGGTGTTGTCACATGAGCCAGGCGCACCACCAGTCGTCAGGTTCCACCAACCTTTTGGTTCCTGAGCATGCAGTTCCCAGCATCCTCCTCTACTTCCTCCGACCTTTACCCAATCGACAGCGGTCCACTTCACATTATCAACCAATCAGCGTCTTAACTCTTTCAATTCTCCAAACATCTACTGTATCAACGGGAACAGCCCTTGGCTTACATCCGTCCCTATTCCTCAACCCCCACCCCCACCCAAAAAAAAAGGCAGGAAAAATCTACAACTACCCCCTACAACCAGCCACCAAGCATCTCCAACATTTGCATCATGTGGTAAATCCTCTCTGCAATTCGACTTCCCTCACCATCAGTCTGGCCTCCTTGCGTCATTTCTATCATGCCAAAATCCCCCAAAATAGTAAGTTGCTTTTATCCTGCTCTTTGTAGTTTTTATGATTAATCTGTCTTCCAAAGCTGCTTGAGTTTTCCCTCAGCAGTTCAGTGCAGCACCACAGAAATCTGAAGCTCAAGGAGCTTGATCATCAATCTTATGGTTTCATTTGCAAAAACTCACTTGCTTTTATGTGTTATGTAATTTGTCAATGTCCATTTTCACGGCTCGACATTAAGCCATCTTATTTAGTATCCACTGGATTAAAGCAAGCTTTATTTTGTAGTCGGGTTGGTGTAATCTTTATATCCAACGTATATAGAATACAAGTGCTATTTTTTTTCACATATAGTTTCTTTTGTTTTTGTGTGTGTGTGTGTGTGTCCCCAAAAAATAAAACCCCAAAAACTTAAAGCATCAGCAGATCCACTGAAACGAACAAACTGACTTTGGGAAACATTGTGCATACACAGTTTGCCACCTGTGTTATTTAAAAGCAAAAGCAGAGCAGACATGGTTTAAGAATAATTTCCCCCACCTGTCTACAAAAGACATAGCTTAAGCAAGTCTTAATGTCGAGCCCTGATTTCTAAAAAAAAAAAAAATCTGGCTTCATGGTTGGTGCTCATTGGACAAAGTTTCCTTTTAAAGAGTTGACCTCGTTGCAGTTGATGGATGCAGATGGTTCTTCTATTAACAAACAAGAAGGAACGTGTAACCACGTTTCCACATGTAACCCACACCTCTTAAGAAACAAAATACCAACAGTTTCATTACTGGGAGGAAGTGTATGAATACTCTGTCCTAATTAGTTTTTGATTTTTCTTAACCTCACCAAACCATAGATCACCAAAGAGAAGGAGCCTGAGTCGCAGTCGCAGCAGGTAAAATTAATAAAAACTGTATTTCAACCACGCTTTAGTCTTTGATGATTTGACAAACTTTTTTGTTCTCCCTGCTCAGGTCTCTTTCAAGAGATAAACGCAGATATCGATCTCTGTCTAGAGACAAGAATCGTAAGAGATCAAGATCTTTCTCACAATCAAGAAGGTAATGTTTAATATTACAAAATCACAATTTTTAGACTCCATCTTGACTTCAACATATTTTTATCAATAATTGAAGTTATTCACCTGTTGTTTTACAGTCGGTCCAGGTCTAACGAAAGGAAGTAAAGATCCTGGATAATTCTGCTGGAACATGCTACGGTTGTGAAAAGACGCCTTTATTTTTTTTAATTCATGTTTCTCTTTTATATATATGTTGGGTTTTTTTATTTTTTATTTTAAGGCAGCCAAGTTATACTTCTATCCCTTAAATGAACAACAAAGGACTGAAATGTTCTCATTTTGTCAGCCGTCATGGCAAGACTTCCCATTTTACTGAGTCTTTTCTTTTTCTTTTTTTCTTTTGCAGAAATCTGTCTTGCTCTGCATGGTTTGAAACTCAAAACTGCATTTAAATTGTAACGTTTTTTAAAACTGTTGAATTAAAGTCTTGTGATGTTTTTGTTCTCGTCTTTTATTCTTGGATGAATCTGTTTCTTTCAATGGCTCACTGTAAGATGCCGTAGTGGGAGTGTACCATTTACCATAAGAAATACTGGTGCTGTTATGTGTGAGCTATCTCTACAACATCATCTGTTGATGATGATGATGATGATGTCACTTGAACAAAAACGGCATTTACTTGCTTGACAATTTGTGATGATGCAGCTTAACTTTAATAAATGTTTTTCTTAGGTGACATGCCACTTTGTCTATTTATTTTTACTTGATAGTTATCTATATAAGTAATAACATTTTAGTCTAGTTATTTAGTAAAATTTATTTTTATACTGTTCAGGAAGTTATTGTATGGTGCCGATAAAGGCTGCAAGTGTAACCCACACAGGAAGCACTCATGTTTGCAGTTAACACTCCCTCGTATGTGAACTGCAACTCCTGCTGGGTAGAGACTGATATAATTACGCAGCAGCTCGTGTTGTCAGACGACAGAGGTGCCAGATTTACATGGTGAGTACGTGAGGATTTTATAGAAGGTTGCAAATAATTTATACAACTATTTAAATGTGATTACACCCTCTAAAGTTAATTGTTTGCAATTTAAAATGTATTTACCAACTACACACTTCTCATGTGAATTGCAGTATAGTATGGTATTCATTTGCAAAGTTTTTAGTTCATACTCAAGTATTCTAGAGGTTCCTAATATTTTGTCAGTATTTAATGTTTGTCTACGAGTATAATTTGAACTTGATTTTGTGATGTATTGCACAACTTAATGTTTCATGCTGCAGACAATAGATTAGAAGTTGTTTTGGAAGTGAAGGAAAAAAGTCGGTGGTTCTTGTTAAATGTTACCAAAATGAAACCTCTAAGATTTATAACTGCCGGATGGTCCTTCTGTAGCACAATACTCGTTTTTAGGGGAAAATGCCAAACCATTAATTGTATTGTTTAATGCTGACAGTTTAAAACCTGAAGCCCACTTCACCAGAGGCCACAATGAGTAGACGAAAGCTGGGATCTAGCCGCAGAAATAAAGGAAAGCAGCTTACGAAAGACCCAGAAACTGAGCCATACCTTGAGACCAAAGAAGATTTTGAGGAAGAGCCAAGGGGGAATAAAACTCTTGAAACGCATGTGTCAGCAGCACCACAACTTGAAATTCAGGACGAGATAGCTCGAGGCAGTGAGCATGGAATGTCAAAGTTGCACGATAGCACCTTGTTTTCAGACTCTTTGCCTGATTACTCTGTGGTTAAGAATACCGCTATTAGTCCGGAGGATGATATGGAAAGTTTAATGCCAAAAACGGGCCATCTGCAAACTTGTAAAATTGACAGCAAACTGAAAGAGACAGACGAGTCCAACTTTCTTGAAAATGAGGAAGTTGAAGAAAATACCCCTGTTGATGGCCTCTCTGAGGCACCAAATTCAAGTATATCCTCATGTGCTACAGTGAATCAGCAGCTAATGAACAAGCAAGCAGCAAATTCTAGCATGCATTCTGCAGCAAAGTCAGAGAGCAACGAGAAAGATGACACAGACTTGTTCAGACAAGATGGAAGTTTACAGGGCAACCACATGGTGAGTGAGTCACAGGTCTGTTCAGTAGATTTAGAGTCTAACAAACCAGAGATAACCACAGATATAAGCAGCCCCAGTGAAAACACTGAAGTTAAATACAATGTTGGGCAAGTTGTAGTTTTATCACCAGAAGAGGAGTTGCCTACAAATGAGGAACATGAGGATTTTGCTCAGCATACAGAGGATGGTGTCAAAGTGCACGATGAGGACAAACCAACACAAATGCAGGGGCTCAATTCAACTCCAGATGCCAATCAAGATGTATGTCTCAAAGAGGGCAATTTGAAGGTTGTAGAGCAGAGAAATGAGGTTGATCATGTGTATGATTTGAAGCACACGGGGACTGATACAGAAACAGGAAAAACTGATGTGGGACAGATGTATGAGGGTGGAGTTCATGTAAAGGATGATGTAAAACAAAGTGTTGAACAAGCTGTTCATCAAGAAGATCTCTTTGAAGCTGAGAATTCACCGCTACAAACCCTGCCCTCAGAAACATATGTCCATTTTGACTCCCAGCATCAGGACAGATCTTTGAGGATGGATGAGCAAACTGACACTGGTTTTGGCCATATTGGGAATAGAAGAAAATTTGGTTCTAGACGTAGAAATAAAGGACAACAAAGTCTTAAAGAATCTGCAGAGGAAGTTTTAGAGCACAATAAGGGTGATCGAGCCCTTGAAAAGGAAATATTGGAAACAAGCCAAGAAGAATTAAGTCAAGACACAGGACATGATGTTATCTTGACTGTGCCACATGGCAACTCCATGCTTTCATTGACTGCACCTGGTCATTTAGCTGAAGTTCAAAGCTCCTCACCAGAAAACTATGCTGAGACTCACCTGGAAAACTTCATTCTTAAAAGTGAAAACCTTCCAGAAGATCAAAATGAAAGGGAAACGGAAATAAATGTTGATCTGTCTGATAAAACAGTGGAAGTCATGTCAGAAGAAGCAGACAAATCTGACACACTTTACAGTGAAGACACCAGTGGTGTTCATCATTCAGAGGAAGTGCACGAAGACGAGGTTCATCCAACACAAATGCAAGAAATTCCACAAATTAATAACTCTTCTGAAGCTGAGACAAATAACGCATCAGAAAATCCTGAAAGTCTGATGAGCCGATTTGAAATCACCAACCAGTCTGATGATTCTGCAGCCAAACATGAAGTTTCAAATCTTCTTGTCAAACAGAATGACTTTCCTACGACTGAAAGAAATTTGGAGGTCGTAGACCAGAGAAATAAGGATGATCATGTGTATGATTCCAAGCAAACGTATAGCATCAACACAGAGCATATAAAAACTACTATGGGACAGATGCATCAGGATATAAAACACAATCCAGGGCAAAGTGTTCAGCAATATGAAAATTGTGTCTTCTTTGAGAGCCAGACAAGCAATATTTCTCCTCAAACTCTGCCATCAGAATTGAATGCCCTCCCTGACTCCCAATTTCAGGATAGCTCTGTGAGCATGGATGAGCAGACTCACTCTGGCTTCAGCCAGACTGGGAACCGAGGGACTCCTCATTCAGAGGATGCTGTGGAGAAAGTGCAAGAAGATGAGGTTAATCCAGAGAGTGATTACTCTCCTGAAACGTTGCCTGATGATGCCCCAGTATGTTTAGAAACCTCTGGAATCTTTACTGACCAAACTGAAATCACTCATGCTTACCAGTCTGAGTTCACAGTGAAAAGTACTGATGACTCCACAACCAAAGAAGCGGCTTCAAATCTAGAAGATAAACCAGATGAGTATTCTACAAAACAAGACATATCAGAGGCTTTCGACCTGAGAAATGAGGATTATGGTACTAATAAACCACAAATCAGGGATGTAGAAAACTTTGCACCAAATCAAGTGTATGAGTTCAAAGGCAGAGTTGAGGGCGATGAAGAACCAAATACTGATCTGTTGCATCAGGAGAAGGAGGGACCTCTGTATGAAACAGAAAAGATGAAACCTGTTGACTACCAGTCTCAGGACAGGTCTCTGAGTGTAGATGAAAACAGTCACACAGACTTCCACCACAGTAGCAACAGAAGAAAACTGGGATCTAGCCGTAGAAATAAAGGAAAGCATAAGGTAAAAGAGTCTGTCATTGAAGCATACCATAAAACTAGAAAGGAAGCCGATGCGAATCCAAGCAGTAATGAATCCAGCGAAGCAGTGTTAACAGTAGAGACGACTGGCCAGGAAAAATCTGTGGAAATATTTCAGAAAGAAGAGGAAAAAACTGGTGCTTCTCAAGTGGTGCATTTTGACGCTCATGTTTGTACTTCTGAGTTACCTCCTATTGATGTACATTCAACCTCCACAGAAGATCAAAGTGTGTTTGAAAAGTCATGTTACAGACAGATGCCTGATGAGGATTTTTCCAGTGTGTATTCAACAGCCGATACAGTGAGCAGGGAAAGACTTGACTGTACAGAGCTCCCAAGTCAGGAAGTAAATTTGCAGGAGAACTATTTGGTGTGTGAACAGCTTGTGTGTCCTATCACCCAAGAAATCCACTCAGAAAAAAGTAACAGTGGGGAACTTGCAAAGGATGAATGTAGGATTGAAAAAGGATCACCAGAAGATGAGATTCCTACAAAACAGGAACAATTGAATGAAGTCAGAGAGCCTCAGCAGTCAGAGGATGCTGTTAAGAAAGAGCATGAACAGGAGATTGAGCCAACAAAAATGTCTCAAATTGATTACACAACTGACAAAAACAGAGATGATGCTGCAGTAGATGCCGAAATCTTCTCTGAATATGTTTTTGAACAAATTGAAATCAAGGACATCAAACAATCGGACTTTGCTATGAAAAGTGAAAGTTATTCCAAACCACAAATCAGCGATAAAGAAAGATTACAAAATGAATTGGGTGACATGTATGAGGTTGAAGGTCAAGTAATAATGAATCCGATTGATGAAGAAATGGGTCACCAGGTGAGGGAAGCACTCTCCTCTGAAACTGGAGACACTGAATCTTCTTTAAAAAGCCTTCAACATGAAACACACGCTGTTTTGGATTCTCAGTCTCAGCAAAATGACACAAGTTTAAACCCTGGTGGGAACAGTGGAGCAGTGGGGTCAAGCCAGGAAAAATCAACAGAAATCAAGCTGGAAGGAATGGATAAATCTGACACTTCCCACACTGACAACATGACTGTTCACGGCAGACAAAATGCAAATCTTGGCACAGCTGCTGGCATCTGTGAGTTTACAACCTCAAGTCCTTCAGTGAAGCAGCAGCTCATCAAGTCAAATTCCAGGAAGCTGCCAGATGACAAACTTCCTTCTGTCTCCTCTGAATTAGAAACCAAGGAATCAGATGAGGACACAGAAAAGTTAGGGCCATGTGGAAATTTACAAGGCAATCAATTGACAAGTGAAAATTTAGAGTTTTCCATTCCACCAGAGAGAACCACAGAGAAAAGTAGCCAGAAAGACCAAACTGAAGTGGAATACAGTGTTGAGCAAGAGACATCTTTATCACAAGAGAATTTTCCTACAGATGGGAAACAAGATGAAGATTTCAACTCATCTAAAGCTGAAGGAGCTCTGCCTCCAGAAGATGATGTTACTAGAAAGCATGATGAGCATATTAATCCTGCACAAATGCAAGCAATGCATCAAATCAATTACACCATGATTATAGAGGAAAAATCTCCTCTGCAAACACTGCAGTCTGATACAGAACCGACTCCTTTGGACTCTCAACCTCAAGACAGTTGTCAGAGCTTTAAAGACGAAAGCCACTCAGGTGTCAAACTAGCAGGAAACAGAAGGAAACTGGGGTCAAGCCGAAGGGATAAAACAAGACAGCAAGGCAAGGTTATTAAAGCAAACCAAGAATCTGAAGAGGGCGTTGTGGAAAATACAGAAATGTTAGCAGCAAATACAACGAAGCGGGAAGAATTAGAAGATCTCATATCTTCTGAGAAATTAAAAGTCAATTTTATGTCAGGAGATGAAAGCACAGAAAAGCTGCTGAGTGTTCTTGACAGCAGTGCTGTTACAACATCAGATATTAATCCAGGCTCAGACAGTGGAGACTCTCTCAAAATCAATAAAGATCTTGATGAAAGACACACAAAACTTGTGAAAGAGCCTGATAATCTAAGTCAGTTTACAGGATATGACACAGTTAACTTGATGCAATCACCAGTCTGTGTTGGGAAAGATGACTCAGATGTGCAGAGTGTCTTATATCATGATGACATTATCAGCCCCGGGTCAGGCATTGTGCATGTTCTTGATCAAGGAGCAGCCTTTCAGTGCCAAAATACAGAAGTTTTATCTTGTGACAAAGACTCAGAGGGACAAGAAGTCCACTTGCAACAGACAGATAATGTGACGGAAGGAGTGAAGTGTGTCACAATAGAGGACTGCATTACAGAAGTGGAGAGCTCAATGGATGCACAAGGTCTTGAACAGGATGAAGCGAGAGAAAAACACGTACACACTGTCCAGGAAATAGATACTTCACAAGCGTCAGCTGTGGACATGTCTTACGAAAGTGGAAATTCTATTCCAATGGATGTACATAAAAGTCTGCAAGAAAAAACTCAATCAGATTATAATGAAAATTTGGAAGTAAAATCTAAAGAAAAGAAGAGAAAGATGGGCTCCACTCGCAGGATTCGACTCAACAGGAAACATATGGAAGATACAGACAGCAAAGAAATTGACTTTAACACAGAAGTTGAGATCGGGGATCCGGACAAGTTGGAGGTTGTGGAGGAGTTATTGTTAACTGCAGAGGTATTACAAAGTGAAGATGCCCAGCAATTACAGGGTACCGTCAATACAGTCGCATTCAATGTTGCAGCTGTTGAAAGGGATGATGAGAGAAATGTAGATAAGATATCGCAACTAGATGATTTTACAAATACTGAGATACAGTTAACTTCTGTGGCCACTGGAACAAACAGTAGCGCACTGAGTCAGTTTCTGCCCTCAAATACTGACACAAACACTGGCATCAGTATGCAAACACATGTGGAGAGAGTAGAACTAGCACAAGTCCAAGATGCTGATGAACAAAAGCCAAATAACTTGCATGAGGGAGCTCAATGTAAAAATCTGGAAATAAAGAACCCAAGTCCGGATTTAAATTCACCCAGTAGGAGAAGAAAATTGGGCTCCACTCGTAGGAATCTTAGCTCACGAACCAGAATAGAAGACTTGAATCAAAAGCAGGAGTTGGAGAATAAACCAACAGAGACCGCAACAACCGGTGAAAACATAACGGCAGAGAGTGCTTCAAGAATTGAAGAAAAAGACCTCCAACTCTACATAGAACACAAAGACAGTGACTCTGATCAAAGAAAAGAAGAAGTATCTGAACCAGTGGAAATCAGTCATGTTGGTGAATCTCTATCAAAACCTGTGGCTGAGCAAAGAGCCGAAGAAAGTTCAGTTTCTCAGAGTCAAGTTACCGAAACAGAAAATCGTCCAGAAACTGAATTGACTCTGGCCCCCTCTCCCAAAAATGATACGCTGTCAGAAGTAGCGTCTGGTGGGAGGCGAAGAAAATTAGGATCAAACCGGAAGTCACGCCTGCATCAAAGCAACAAAGACCAAACTGCAAGAGAGGCCCGAATGATAGATGCTCAAAATGATAATGAGGAAGAGGAAGATGCACACAAGGGAGCTGAAGAGCGCAGAGAAGAATCACCTGGTCTGGACAAAAGATCACAGGTAAGCAGCAAAGCATCAACTTTTCACTGTCTTATATGAATCCTCTTGTCATTGTTTGACATGGATTTCACACATCTACTAAAACATACATATAATCAGCACGTAAACAGCAGGCAATTCAGCCTCAGTCCATATTCACAACTTCTAGATTATGCACCTTTTGTTTGTTTAAGGGCTGAACGCGAGATGTCTTAAATTTGAAGTTTGTGAAGTATTTAAGTTTCACATCATACAGTATTTGTGAATAGGGAATATTAAACCATGACTGGCTTCAAAACTATATGTGATGTCAGAAAATCCATTTCAAAAACTGATTGTTAATGTACAGAGAGAATCTTTTCACAATCATCACTGAATGCAAAACATCAACCTTAATGTCTCTATGCTCAAACATTAAACTATAGGGAAAAAAAAGAAATTGATTAAAAAAATAAACCAAAACCTTTGTTTCACAGCATTTTAATAACCTTATTAGTCATCGAGAGTTCTTGCTGAACTTTAACAGCTTTTATATACCTTTAGCCTGTAGCCTGATGTGAGTGGTTATTATTGGTCAAGTGAGGGTTTTTACACACACTAGTCTCTGAGCTGTACTTCCCATCTACATGAAACATGTTGTTTTTTTATCACATGTTTGTTTCAAGACTAAATGACACAATGGAGCAAAATGAGGAAGATGTGGTTGACACTACATGCACAGTACATAGTGAAAAGAACATGGACACATATTTGGCTTCTTCAGAAACATGACATATACAACCTTCAAAAAAGATTGGGTAATAATAACCTTCAAGGAAAACTACATCAAATAGATTAGCACTTTTTTCATTAAATGATGTGATATGTAATAGAAGACAGAGTATTCTTCGCTATTAGATAGATAAATAAATTATACTGTATTAATCTCACAGTGGAGAAATTCACTTGTCACAACAGCACAGAAAGTAGGAAATGTGCAAAAGATAAAGTAGGTTTCAATACCAGGTAATAAAAGTAGAATAAAAGTATCTTATGTACAAAAAAAAAGAGATAAGTTACTTAGAAGAAAATTTACAATAGACACAAAAATTTTAAAGAAAAAAAAGAATATTGAATATTAAAAATAACATTAAAAAAGACTTCTGAATTGTTATTACATTTTTGTTTCTGCAGGTTGATGAAAGTGACAAGAAAGCATTGAGCTTCAGCATCTCAAAGCCTGCGAGGTACGTCTGACATGCAGAGCTCATGAAGCATCACAAAGTGCTTTTAT
>JBBBVU010000003.1:23446185-23460612 GCA_037177055.1 Atherinosoma microstoma
TGATTACTATTGTCTCGATTTCATACAGAACTATAAATCTGACACACTCCATGGTATGGACTGATTTTATGGGTAAATGAGTCCATACAGCAGGAAAACAGTTATTAGTGTGACGCGTTTCTAAAATAAGCAGGCAACCCAGGTTAAAGTTATACAATGAGATGAATACACATACCCAAAGGGTGCTTGGACAGTACAGGCACTGAGGTGGCAGACAGTACGAGTCCTTTTGGCCCTTCAGTCCCACTGTTAGAGTGCGTCAAGAAGCGAACCTCGTGAGGAAGTGGCTGAGAAGGTGTAGCGTTTACACCTGAGGAGTGACACATTCAGATCTGGTGATTTCGCTGAATTATATGGATACAGGTAATGTTGATAAATCGACATCCAAACAATGAATTTACAAATTTCCGTGATCGCGGTGCCAGTTTGTTATGGAATCATACCTTTAAGAAGATTTGTCTCGATGGTGTCACGTACGAGTTTCCAGTGCACACCGAAGGGTTTGTAAACACAAAACATACCCTCTAACCTGCGAAACATCCGAACAGCTGGAGTTGACATTGTTTTAGCAACATTTAGGCTATCCCAGTTCTGAGAAATTTAGTGCGTTGCCTTAATTTTTTTCACAAGTTAGAGTTGTTTTGTAAAACATGAGACGCTCCACTGTCCTGTGCGTTAACTTCCGCGCATGCGTACATGTTAAAGCTTTCGCGTGCATTTTCTGCTGTATACTGCCACCTGCTGGCTTGGATGAATGTATTATTTTGTTACAGAAGAATTACCTCCAGCAGGTGGCAGCAGAGATTGGCCTGCCACAGAAAGGGAGGACAAATAAACGAAGAAGAAAAAGAGCCAGGATACCAACTTTAGGTAGCTAACAACGAGAGGACTTGAATTTGGTAATGTTACAATATTTGATTTTAAAAAATTGTTTACGTTTTTGTTGGTGTGGCTCTATCATGCTGCATTATGTAAAAGTCTGACTGGCAGGGAAGTACAAAATGAACACGCGTCACGCCAGATACCTGTGAATAATATTTTATATAGCATATATCAATCTGGCGTACCGAAGCGTCTGTTCTCTGCATTCAGGACATCAGCGACAATAGCTTGTACTTAACGTCACATAATTACCCCTTACTACGTTTTTGTAGAAACATTACAATCTTAGATAAGACCGATTTAATCTATTATAATTATAGTTTATGTTGCATGAATGAAAAGGGAGGATTTAACAAAGACGAGACACCCATGCTTTGAACACAACTCATTATAGCAGAATCAGAGTAGCCTTTACCATATATACACGAACAAAAGACATTTGGGTGCTCTGTGAAGAAACGGTGTACGCAATGAAGAATAACAAACATATAAAGACAAATTAGAAAATAAGAAGAAGGAGCAACAGTCCAAAGGGGCAAACAACTTATTGTGTAAACAATAATATTGCACCGATCCAGATAATAATGCACAAAAAGTCTACGTAGTTATGCCACAAGAGGAATGTGGCTGTCATATTAAAGAGGTCTGTAGTTAGTATATTCTAGATTGTTCCACAGTTCTTGGGGTAGTATGAGTGTTAGTTTGACTCTGTGAAGAATCTTTGTGTATCTGATTTTGCGCGATTTATTTAATCTGCATGGGTTGGGGGGGCAGAGGTGATGGAAGTTGTCCTGCTCAGAGAGCAGGATTAAATATAAAGTGAAAAAAGGACAGAGGATTGGCTCAAATTGATTGTCTGTGAAGTAGCCTGAGATGACATTGTCATGAATTGGCGCGATACAAATAAAGTTGAATTGAACTGTAAAGGAGCAGCAGCATCTTCTACAGGTTGTTTTTCTTTAGGACCCTCAAAACATGGAGTCCACCCGTTCTGCATTTTTTACGATGTTTTAAAACACTGCTGGGATTATCTTCACTTGTAGCTCATTTTAGCTTTGTAGCTTTGATCTAAAACCATTCCATTGTTGCTCTGGCTGTATGTTTAAGGTCATTGTTATGCTAGAAGGTGAACTTCCACCCCAGTCTCAAGTCTTTTGCAGCCTCTAACAAGTTTTCTTCCAGAATTGCTTTCTACTCGGTACCATCCATCTTTCCATAAACTCTGACCAGCTCCTCTGTTCCTGCTGAAGAAAAACCTCCCTACAGCATGATGCTGCCACCACATTTCACTGTGAGAATAGTGTGTGCAATTAGGTCTGGGCAATATATCGAGATTTTCAAATATATATCGAGACTTATTCGCACATAATATAGAATGAGGGGATATTGTTTATACTGAGATAGCTTGCTTTCAGTTAAAGTATCTTTTCTTTTTGCATTTTGCGCAACTTTATTTTTGTTCTGGTCATTGAATAGTTGTATTTTTGGTTTTTTTTTTTTAGGAGCATTTAATTTAAATACAGTTACTTCAATTTCAGTCATCTGTTTTAATGCACATGTGCTGCTGATCCTTGATAAAAGTGCATTTAGCACATAAGGCTGTAAATTAGAACTGTCTCTTTGGTTACTTGACAAAATAAAATTATATTGCGATATATATTGTATGTTGTGAATCAGGTAAAAAATATTGATTATATACATTTTGGTTTATAATGTGCAATGTTAGTTTTCTCCCACACACAGCATTGTGCGTTTAGGCTAAAAAAAAGAACAACTTTGGTCTCACCTGTCCAGAGAACATTATTCAACCATTACAGTGTTCTGTACTCTTCAAAACAGGACTTCTTATTGATTTAATTCGACATCGGTTTTTGTCTTGCCACTCTTCCATAAAGTCCAGATTTGTGGAATACACAGCTTAAGTCGTCCTGTTGACAAATTCTCCCACCTGAGCTGCGGATCTTTGTTCCCTAATGATCTCTAGCAAACCTCCGAAGCCTTCACAGAACAGCTGTATTTATACACCGTATTCATTACACACAGGCGAACTCTATTTACTAATTACCGATTTTATCTAGGGGTATCAGAGTACAGGGGGCTGAATAAAAATGCACGTCAGAGTTTCAGATTATTAAAATTTGAACATTGTGTATCATTTTCTTTCCACTTCACAATTATGCACTACTTTGTTTTTCTATCACGAAAAATCCCAATAAAATACATTGAAGCTTGTAGTTGTAATGTGACAAAATGTGGAAATATGAATATATGGGGAATATTAGAGATGTGAATTTGATTTTCGGTTTCTGTATAGCTTTGTGAGAAATAATGTTAATCAAAGAACATTTTTTGACCATTTTTCTGAAGTATTGCTGTTTTGAGGATGTGTTCTGTGTTCTTACTTGTGCAGGTGTAATGCGAGCTCCTCTGCGCTGGGTGCTGTGGGATGTTAAAGATACCCTGTTGAAGGTGCGGTCATCTGTGGCGGAGCAGTACTGTAAGGAAGCTGAGCGAATGGGCTTAAGGCTCAATGCTGGGGAAGTGGACACTGCTTTCCAGCAGGTCTATCGAAGTTATTCCCGCAGATTCCCAAACTATGGCATCTCTCATGGCCTGAGTGGACAGGCTTGGTGGACAGGAGTGGTGCGGGACACACTCTCTCAGTGCAGGGTCCAGGATCCAGCCTTGTTAAACACAGTGGCGAACAATCTTTATCATAACTTCTGCAATGCAGAAAACTGGGAGGTAAATTACTTTTGACAATAAGTTTACTTCAAACTTTATAAATCAGTTTTTGTTGTGATTGTGTACTAATATAACACTTCTTTACAAAACAATTCATTCTATGTACATTTTTGTTTTTGTCACTTTTTATTTTGCTTTTGTGCCCAGAAGTAATAAATAAATTATGTTGAGCTTTTGTGTTAAAAGTGTGGGAGGATTAGCTTCATGTGGTGAGTGTTTATTGCATTAAACTGTACGAAAAGATGCAAGGTTTTGCTAAAAACTAACCATTCACCGTTGTTTTGTTGAAGTCTAAATGCTCAGACTTCTTTCGGACCTATTTCTTGCTCAGTGTCTGACTCCAGTTCAGAAAGATATGGTTCCATCACTGCATGTCTGTTGGTGAGAGGTTTTTTTTCCTCCAACACTACACAGTCAGCCATTAACACAGAAGTCAGAGCTGTATCAATGGTCTCAACAAATGCCCATCTCCAGGGAAGAGGGGGTGGAGAATAGTTGCTCACCCCACCTCCTTCTCCCCATCTCCACCTCCTGAAACAGCCTGCTCTCCAGAGGCCTGTTTCAACAGGGGTCATAGAGCAGACACTGTACCCAAATTAAGTACTACTTTGACCAAAGCATGGCTTAGACATTTCATTAAGACCTCATAATTATGTTTGTTTGTGAGGGTAAAAAAAAGTGTGCATATCCCCTTTTAGATTTTCAGATCTAACATTGCTCCTAATATTTGTTTTCATCAGTAACAGTGATTGAAACTGCATGCTCCATTAAACTGTTATGTTCCTTTGTTTCAGGTGTTTCCAGACTCCAAAAGAGCCCTGGAGAGTTGTTCCTCTCTTGGCCTGAAGCTGGGGGTGGTATCCAACTTTGACAACCGTTTAGAAGCAATTTTACGTAGTTGTGGACTGCTATCGCATTTTAGCTTTTTAATAACATCAGAGGAGGCTGGTGTGGCAAAGCCCAGTCCGGCCATATTTGATCAGGCGCTGCAGAAGTGCGGGACAACAGCTGACTGTGTTGCTCATGTTGGAGACCACTATGTGAATGATTACCTCTCCCCGCGATCTGTGGGCATCCATGGGTTCCTTTTAGACAGACACAACAAGCACAACCAAGCTGATGTTCCTCCGGAGCACCGGCTCGGTTCATTGGACGAGCTACCATCACGGCTTCATCAGCATATGGACTAACAGCAAAAACATTTGTGTAGACCTGCTCAACTTAATTGTGGTTCTTTTCAGAAATGAATGTCAGGGATGTAACCATGGTGAACCTAAGCACCTTATGTGACAGATTACATGATCCTGATGCAGAAATATGCAAATACAACTTGAGTATTATGTGCTGTATTAAATAACTTAAATAACTGTATTAAATAACTTAAATGCAATTTGTATGTTTATTATCTCTTATACTGTGAATTAACTGGGAGCAATAACTTTATGTAAATATCTACTCTATTCTGTTAACTTTTTCACCTGATAAAACAAATTGAAATATTAATTCATTTACTGTACGGGTGGGCCTATCCCAGCAATCGTCAGGCAAGAGGCAGGATACACCCTGGACAGGTAGCCAGTCCATCGTGGAGCCAACACAGAGAGACAGACAACCACTTACACAGAGAATTTAGAGTGACCAATTGATCTAACATGCATGTGTTTGGACAGTGGGAGGAAGCCGGTGTACCCGGTGAGAACCCACGCATACACAGGGAGAACATGCAAACTCCGCACATGGCCACCATTTCAAACCCCTCCCCAGCTCGAACCAGCAACCCCCTCCGGCTCAAACTCAGCCCAAGGCTCGAACCAGTGACCACCATGCTGTGAGGCTGCGGTGCGAACCACCACACCACCGTGAAGCCAAAATTGCAGGAAATTTTATAAACTGAAAAATGTAAAATAGTAATTCCAGATAGTTCACCTTACGAAAAAGTTAAACGTAGACCATCCAGCATTTGTACACATATCTGACAGTTCAGCCCCCATGGCATCAAGTAGGAAAATTTGTTTTTATTAAAGTCTTCCATGTTCACCAAATTTATGGAAGTACAAAAATAAATAAGTTTAGAATAGTGTTTCTGTGATTTTTGGGTTAGCTGATGGGAGCAAATACATTTTCCATATCATCCTTTCAAACAACAAGCCAATTGGCGGTGAAGTAAACTGTTTGTGTCCTGCTGACTTTCACCAACTATGCATATTGGGATGTGGATCCCCATAAGTTAAATGACATACACATTTCTAAATTGTTGAACCATTCAGGTAAATATTTTAAACCTTTCCCACTTTCTGTAAAAATTGCTGCTTCGTGATAAATACCTTGCCATGACGATAAACAAGGGATTTCTTGTAGAAACAAGACAAAAAAATTAAAGGCAATTCTAGTTAGCTTGACAAATACTGTGGAGCTATTCTATTTCTAAACAAATTAAATTAAAAGTAAAATACTTTCTTATTCCCAGAGGGAGATCACAACTTAAGTAGAATATTTTATATATACACTGCTAAAAAAAATGAATAAAGGAACACTTTAATCAGAGTGTAGCATCAAATTGGTTAAATTTCTGGTATATTGATTTGATTAGTTTAGTACCAGTTCATCAGTTTCAGCTTCTTTGGTGTTAATTAAATTAACAACAGGGGAACTAGAGGAGAAACAATGAAATGACCCCCAAAACAGGAATGGCTTTACAGGTGGAGGCCACAGACCATTTCCCTGTTTTCATCCTTTCTGGCAGATTTTTTGTCACTGGACTGGACTGATATATCTGTTCCTTTGTGCAAGGATGAACAGGGCACTGCCAGAGCCCTACAAAATGACTTCCAGCAGGCCACTAATGTGCACGTTTCTGCTTAAACTGTCAGAAACAGACTATGAGGGCCCCACGTCCACAAGCAGGACCTGTGCTCAGCCCAACCGTGCAGCCCAATTGTCATTTGCCAGAGAACACCAGAATTGGCAGATTGGCCATTGGCGTCCTGTGTTCTTCACAGATGAGAGCAGGTTGACATTGAGCACATGTGACAGATGTGAGAGCGCCTGGAGACGCCGTGGAAAACGTTCTGCTGTCTGCAACATCCTCCAGCATGACTGGAAGCTTATACTTGGAGGGCCGCATAGACCTCCATGTGCTAACCAGAAGTACCCTGACTGCCATTAGGTACCAGGATGAGATCCTCAGATCCATTGTCAGACCATTCTGCTGCAGTGGGACCTGGGTTCCTTCTGATGCAGGACAATGCTCAGCCTCATGTGGCTAGTGTGTCAGTAGTTCCTGCATGATGAAGGCATTGATACTATGGACTGGCCTGCTCGTTCACCATGCCCAGACGTTGTAGGGAGTGCATACAGGTACATCGAGGCAACACACACGGCTGAACCTCATTTTGAATTGTCTTGAGGAATTTCCACAGAATTTGGGACAGGCTGTGATCTAATCTTTTACTTTTATTTTTAGTATGATTCTGAATCCAGACCTCCATGGGTTAAGGATTTTGATTTACATTGATCATTCTCATGCTATTTTGTTCTCAACACATTCCACAATGAATAAAGATTTTCAACTGGAATATTTCAATAATCAAGATCTAAGATGTGTTAAGTGTTCCCCTTATTTTTTTTTTAGCAGTGTTTATATATACACACATACATACATATATAAATATAAATATATATATATATATATATATATATATATATATAAAACATAAATGAAAGTTTACAAACCAAACCATTGTGATCTCAAAATGATGTGAAAGATGTTCTGCCTGTGATCTGAAATTTTTTTACAGGGTGAACTAACCTTTTAACCCGAGCTGCTCAGCGTTGCCCCTCCCTAATTATTTGTTTTACTGCTAAGCAGTAAGAATAAGGCAGGGTTGCTTAACCCTAATACCTTTGTAATTACTCTAATTTTAAACCATCTGGTCAGAAGCAGATACTGGGGTTGTTGGGTAGAGGATCAAAAGGGCCAAAAAAAAAAAAGAAGCAGAAGGAAAGCTCCAAGAGAGAAAATGCTACAAGCACAGAAGTCCTGGCTTTTACAGGGAATACGGCTTGACACTTGTCCAAATGACAAAATTTTCTTGGTTACATAAAAACCTCTCACTCTGCCTAGTGTCCATGAAAATGTGAAACACCCAGTTTTCACTTATTACGTTTTTCTTTGTTTTCATGTGTTTCCCCCACTTCCTCATTGTCTCTCAAAGCATATTGTGTATCTTTAGAGATGCATCCACAAGAGCTGCTTAATTCAAAGCTGGTTTAGTAGCTCAGCCAGACGGCTCTAAAGGGCTCCGCAGAAATCCAATTGCTCATATAATGGGATTTCAAAACGAAGTCTCTCCATTGGACAGCAAAATGGAAGAACAGGGAGGAAAAGGAACATGTCAAGCTAATGATGATCAAATTTAAACACACACAAGATAAATTAGGTGATGCAGCTTTATGCCAAGAACAAATGTTTACCAAGAATGGTGATAGCGTGCGGGATAAAACAGGTTTTAAAAAACAAAGATCTGAATGTCAATAAAAGAAGAAGAGGGCCAAAACATTTCCTTCAGCGATAAAAGCACTCAGGAGTTTTGCTCTTTGTTCAATTGTGCCTGAGGCTGAGAGTTTCATTCTAGCACTTCTGCCTTTTGAATTATTCCTTGGTAAAGGAAAATAGAGGAGCAGGAAAGAGTTCTTAGGAAATTATGGAATTTAGAAAGGGAGAAAAAAGGAAAGAACTTCAGAAGTCACACCATTACTCAAACAGTCTCAAGAAAGAGAAATCGGCAATTACTGAACATGAATACACAGACAAACATTTGCATATTTAATTCTTCATTGGAAAGGAAACATAATTGAGGCTTTCCTCTTGTGACAACATAAATCTGACAAAAGTATGACACATTAGAAGATCTACATTAGGATCTTCAGAATGTCTTTTTTTTTCTTATTTACACTCCTAAGTATTGACTGAATGTTATGTGATATTTACACAATGCTGTAACAAAAAAAGTCTGCAAAACAAATAATGTCAGATACTGTAAACAAAGACAAGTGTATCATCCTCTCTTTATCTTTTTGGCATATAAATACCATCACATTCATCATATAGCATTTAAGTTTTTTTTCCCACACCCCAAAAAAAGCACATATTCAGCTTTATGTCCACGTCAGTTTGTCATTACTGTATTGAATTCCTTCATCAATGAAAATTATTTTTAACATTCAGAGGCTTCTCCATCTTTAAAAGCTTTTTTTAATTCAAAGAAGAGGCAATGCTATAAACACACCACTATTCTGTCTCACATTGTTGCTTTAAATACAAGTGTCGTGATTTAAGTGCATGCATGGTGGCTGTGTATGAACCATGTGCCTCTTCCCCTTCAGTGATTATTGAGGCAGTTACGAACAAGTGTATTTGGCATCTTGCACACATGGATGCATTTATTAAGTGACAATATTGTGAGTGAAGTGTCTCTATAAACCTATAAATGAACAGCAAGCAAAGTTATACAAAAGTAGCATAAGACCAAGTGGCCACCCAGGATGTGCTTCTGTTGGTGCAGTTATAGCTTGCAAAACCTCTGACGCATGATTGCATTCAAGTACAGCTCAGGATTAAAAAATACAAACTGACAAATACTTCAGCTTCAGTAGCAACACTGGCGTCAATTCTTTTTTTTCTTTTTTTTTTGTTCCCCCTAGATCACGTCACAGCAATACTGGAACAACTCAAAAGTTGGAGTTTTTGTGTATAAATTCTCATTGAATTTTGAAAACCAATATTCATTCAGTCCAGTTAACAATTCCTACTCCTGTCAGGTGAAGTGAGATTTTTCTTTAAAAACAGACCCTAAAAAAGGTTTTTAAAGCATAATTGTCCCCACCATCAATTACTAAAAATGTTCTTTGTGCTTGAAGAGTTTGAGGAAAACTGTGCAAACATATTAAAAAGACAAAAATAGGAATTGTAGTCTTTTGACTTGTGTAAATGAATTATTGTCCCACAGCCAAAAATAAGTGCCTTGGCTACTTAGCCTCACACAGGATGATTGATGGCCTTGCAGATAATTTCTCAAGTCCTCTAGGCAAGCCATAATCAGAAATCGGGACATGCAGAGCTCTTCCCATGCAGGATTTGGCAGCATCTTCATTCTCAGAGGTTCAGACAGACTGTTGCAGTTCTGAGAGTATTTCCACAGAAACTAAGAGCAAAGTACAAACGTCCCTAGGTTGTTGCAGTCCAGAAGTCACAGTCAGCGGAGAAAGAGTGTCATTGAACATCCAACCTCCCATGTCAAGAAGACCGTCCTCAGTCCCATTGAAGATGACACTTCGCTCCTGGCGTGTTGTACCACTTTGGATCAAGTCCTGAGGATTTTTGTGCCACACCGATGAGAAAAAAGCAACGATGCAAACTTCTATTAAGATGTTTGGTCAAACCACTGAAAGATAAATGATAAAAAGAGTTGTTTAGATTTCCCCTTTGGATTTCAGTAACAGGTTCTCTATATTCTACAGTCCTGGTCAGAGGTTTTTTATCATAATGGACATGAATGTGATGACAGAGTTGGGTTTTAAAGTCAATTTCACTGTACTGTTCTTTTTCTGTGGCAAAAGGATTGTAAAACATAAAGTACACCCTTAAAAGAAAACAGAAAGGATCATTAGTGCACAGACCAAGAAAAGTCATGAGCATCTACATACTGTATGTAAATGATTGCATATTTCAAAACCACCAGTTCAAAACAACTGCAATTAAAAACAAGTAAGCTGCGGCCACTGTGCCAAAATCTGGGGGAAAAAACAAACTGACACCTTTAGCTGAGAGGGAACTGGTGGGAGACAATCTTCGATCAAGTCAGCTTTACATTACTGTGGATTTAAAGAGCATGCTGTCCAAGAGAGAAGCACCTGCTCCAAAATTAATGGCATCAAACTATCAAAATTTGTAGCTGACAACCAGAACAAAAGCTTCTACAGTTAAAAAAATACAATTAATTCACCTGAAGCAGATTTCCTCGTTTCATGGACCTATTGCTGCTGGACTGCTGCCAATGCCATCACAGCGGTCCAACAAGGAAATTGTTTCATACTTCAGCTGGCTTAACATGTTTAATAAACCTTGTATCTTACACCTTAGAGGAAATACAGAAATCCCCGGGCTGGCCTTTAGCACCTTGGAGAAATTAAAGCTCTAGGCCTTTAACTTCTGTGTGCCTTAAGTGGAATTACAGCTATGGCAGTGGAAGTATGATTAACTGCTGTTCTTCTACCAATTCTACTGGTAGATTTCACAAAATAGAGTAATAAAGAATAAGGACCACACTTTATAAAAACTGATTATGGGTGTGGACTAGATGAAGCGGGCTAATTCTGATCTTTTGAAACGGCTCTTCCACAGTCTTGACCTCAACCCTTCCAAAAATATGGACTCCATGCACAAGGAAACCAACAAATTCAACTAAACACCAATAATGACAAAAAAACGGTCTTCAGCACATCCACTCTGAAAGAAGCTTGTTAATGCTTCTGATCAAGATGCAACTTGATAAAGAACCATTCAACCAAAATGAGACTAAGTTTACATTTTCACCCAGGTTTAAAGAAAAAAAACAAACAACAACAACCAGAAAAGAAATTACATACTCTAAATTCTTTTGTATAAATAAGTACAAATATTCTTGGTCAGGAAAAAAATAGAACAGTGCAAAGAATTTACTGTTTTTACATGATTAGCGCATTTAAACTTCCTTCACTGACTACTTTATCACTTTCAACAAAACCAATACACGACCTGTTAAAAACATGTCAATGGGCAAAAACAGCTAACATGGTGTGGATTAACCTACAGATAGAATCACTATCAAATTCAACCTTATCCCTTGGAGTTCAGGATTTCCTCCTTTACTTTCGGGTCTTCCACTTTTCCACACTGACAATTTCATCTTATTCTTAATCTGACATCACCACTGTGGCCCAATGATCTTATTGCATGCTGATCTTTTTTTTAACTAATCCAGTTCACCAGTCTTAAAATCTCTCATCCAACTATTCATCCTTTAGATTGACTTTTACAGAGCCCTTGTTCTCCATTTGATGCCCAGAGGGCCTCATATGAAGTGCTTACCACCTTTTAACTCAGCTCACCCACCACCAGCATCTAATCTCCTGTCCGTACCCCCTCACTCAGCATGGCCTTCCATCATAGTCTAATTGCCAAACATTTTCTATTTCTGTACCATCAATCTTGTTATTCCCTTCCTGTCCTGGTAGAATTTCTTGGTATAAGCAAGTTTCATACCTCAACAGATGTGTACACCTTTACACTGTCCTCTGTATCCAGTATTTAATATATACATGGAAATGTTAAAAGGCACTTTCACATAGTAATGAAATAAAGTACTGCTCTCTGATGGATAGCAGGATCCTCCATGCTTCTCTGCAACATAGTGATGCGCATGATTCCGCCTCCGACAGTCTTGCCTCCACCAACAACTAAAAAAAGGAACAAAGAAGAGGGAAAAATGGTGGTCTTCATACAAGTAAATGTGTTTTGTCCTAAACACTGCAGCTTAACAGCTACGAAACAAGTCAAGCTGGTCTAAAAATACGAGATGTTTTGTAGGAGCATAACTTACTGCAAGAGTGAACACAACACCATGATGAGAACGCAGCCAATCACACACAGAACCAGCATTGTGGCAACGGTTTGCTGTCTGTGGTTCGTCGCTACCACAGCAAGCAGGTCCGCGTGCTCACACCTCATCCCGACAAAGCCTGGATGACACCTGCAGCACAGAAAGGAAATCTAGAGAATCAGGGGCTTGTGGATTTTATCACGTTATTGGATAGCATGTAGTCAGTTTTGGTTAAAATATCCAGGACTACTTAGCGGAGATTAAACTTTTCACTTCCTTTTAATACATTCAAAGAAGAAAAAGAATTATATGGTTTTGGTGTATACAGTGAAAATAAAATCTTGCCAACTGATGAAATGTTTTCTACAGCTTATATGGAGTTGTTTAATGGGGAATTCCCCCCCCCAGCTCTAATTGAAGAAGCCATCTTCCAGCTCATCAGTGGCTTCACCAGAAACAGAGGTCCTTTCACCCCAAATCCAGACTTCCAGCAATACTTCTAGCCTTAGATCCAAAGATAACACCAATACGTCTCTGTTGACAGATGGCAGCATTTTGAAACAGCACAATGTACAGTTCCAAACTTAAACTATTCAGTTTGAAATGAGCATCAAGTACTTTAATTTGGTCAGAATACCAATAAGACCCCAGCCATCTGCGGTGAGTAAGTAAAATATTAGTGGTGGAGGTGTTGCCCTTTCATGTCAGAATCCCAAACAGAACTCTGTGGTGGTGCTTTAGAAAAATCTTAAGGACTTACACACATGCAGGCGTCTCCTCCAGTATCAGGAAGCGACACGTGCCATGAAAGCAGAAATGCTGGTGGGAGTCTGGACAGTCATCAAAATGAGACCGAACAGCTGCTGCCACAAACTCTGTTGGGATGATAGATAATATTATTTGTGATGTTAAAGTTGTCAGAGACATGCAGCTTTTTGAATGGGGAGACGTAGAGCTCCATCATGCAACATTCACAGGATCCCATTAGCATAAATGTAATCATCATAATAATTATGTTCAGTTATGTAAAATTGTGTGATTTTTTTTTTTTTGCCAAACAATGAGCTGTTTACATTGCATTTCACACAATCACTCACTCCGTTGTACACACAGCTCCTTTAAGCCAAGATTTTCAAATCTATGTCACTATACTACTAAGAAGGATTAGTGGTTTGTCAAAGTAACCTCAGATTTAGTTCTGGTTTCCTAGATTTCTGAGTTGAGTTCAAGATCATCAGATCTAGATCATCATGCAAGGATGTTCATCATGATCATCATTCAGCCGCTTTGTTGCTTTTCACCCTGCTAGAACTATGACTAACCAGTCATCTGATGCCAGATCCACATATTTCACATTAACAGACCTCTGGTCCTCCCCTCGGCTCTGAGTGGAGCATGTCTCTTTGTTCCAACACACCTTATTCATATGAACAGATCGCAGCAGCAGAACTTGATGAACAGCTGATGGATTGATTGAAATCAGGTAGAGATGCACGATGTTAACAGCATGATATCGGTATCGGCCGATATCGGCTTCAAAATTAAATATCGGATATCGGCCATTCCACCGATATAATTAACCGATACAATAATAGGTGCTGGGAGAACAACATCCAAAAACAATTGTCACATTTCAAGTTGACATGTTGTACCTAATCCCAGTCGGTTATAGGCCAAATGAGTTGTAAAATATCGGCATATGAGTAAAAAATCTAATATCGTGCATCCCTAAAATCGGGTGTGGAGATAGTAAACATGTTTTAAACCTGTAACCAAAATCAAATCAACCAAGTTGTTTAGTGGGTTTCCTTTTACCATTTTTTTCCACCAACATTGAATGGGTCCTGTTCTGGTTTGCGCATCCAATTTCCATTTTGAATATAGAGTGTAGTGACCAAAATGAAGAAGTCAAGAACTAAACAGTATAGTTCTCAAATAAAAACAGGTTTTTTATGTTAAAACCGTTCTGTAGACAGAAGAGTGAACAATGTCGATCTTTAGAAAAAATGAATCCTTGATTACAAACCATGACACAGCTGAATGCCATACATATAAAAATAGAAAAATCCTTTCAGACTCATACACTAAATCCTAAAGCTAACGCCCACACTACCAACAGTAAGCCGTAGCCTTTACTTTCCGGTTACGTGTGGATTTGTGA
>JBBBVU010000003.1:23460712-23476000 GCA_037177055.1 Atherinosoma microstoma
CTAAATCCTAAAGCTAACGCCCACACTACCAACAGTAAGCCGTAGCCTTTACTTTCCGGTTACGTGTGGATTTGTGAGACAAAATTTACACACACGCACGCACACACATACACACCCTAGAAACTTTAAATAAATGATTGATATAAATAAATACATAAATTAGGGCTCAGGAAAGACCATATCCCTGCAGCAAACGCAGTTAAAAAGAAGAAATTAAAGCCTTCAGTTTTTTATTTTAAAACAATTATTTCATTTTCACTCTGACAAATGAAGCACAACAACTAGATCTAATTTAAAAAGCACCCAGACAAAACAAGACATTTCTTACAATCAAGTTGTACAGTCAGACAAATTCCTTCATTACTGAGTCAAATAGATATCAGTGTTGCACAAGCACCCAAAACAGATACCACAGTGTTGAAATAAGGGTGAGAAGGAGGATGAACATCCAGACAGATATCTGCTTTACAGCCTTCGTCACACACACTTCATTCCAAGGGTAAATGGGCCCTTGGATTGCAGCCTACATGCATTGTTTCTGTCTTTCAGACTCTGTGAAAGCCCTCTGTTGTCCCTAAGGCATCTTCCTACCAAGCCCTCTCTCTTTCCATGTGATTTTGGCAGTCAGACGAGAGGGACACTGACACAGAAACCAGCCTTTAGGGAAAGTAAGGTGCTTTTCAGATTATAATTCAATACTGTAGGGGCAGCATTTGTGAAATAGCTGAACATACTGCTCCTTATCTTGAGTTTATAACAATTGCTACCCTCGCTCACGCTAAGAGGATCAATTATCAGTGTGCGCCAAACTGTCTGTACAATGCTAATGCACTGCAGCTCAATGGGAAACAGTATGATGAACTCCTGCTGTGTGTTCAGCATAGCTGCTGGAGTGGATCAGGTGGCACCATGAGGAGAAATGCCTCATTTCATGAGAACCACCCCAAGTTGTTCTCCTAAGACAAACTGACAATAACCTCTGCCTTTCTGCTGCATCTTCACATAACTATACTGAAACTTACTTTTAGCTGGACGTTTGTTAGTAGTTGCAACAGTTTTTATGGTTGTGGAGCTTCTGCTGCTGGTTGTCGGAGAGATACTTGTTAAGGTGTTCGAGGCAGCATCAGAGGTGGCATGGATGGAAATTGTGGCATCAAAATCTGTTGCATTTGTCTGCCCTGCTCGAAATGAGACGAGGGAACCTGGTGATATGTGGCACAAACCAAATAAGAAATGTAAGAACAGCAAACTCAGATTATATTCACTGTAGTGAAAGTGGAGGAGGGAAGTTAATGAGAACGAGCAGCATGAAACAGCTACAGTAATTTTCCATTGCATTACTTACTTTTAACAGTAGGGAGGGAAGTTGTGTCTCTGTCACTGGTTGTCCCAGAGGTGCTACTGGGTGTATTAGGAGTAGCTATGGAGTTTGTGTCAATGTTGGCTTCGATAATTGCTGAGCTGCTTGGCCCTGCGCCAAATGTAAAAAGAGAACCTGCAAGGTGGAAAATAGACAACTGTTAATAAACAATCCAGTTCTACTAAATACCTTTAGACAACAATCTCCTGCAGGGATATAGCTTAATAATATCTCAAAAATTATATATATATATATATATATATATATATATATATATATATATATATATATATTGTGAATCACAGACAAAAGAACACAAGGATATGCTACTAACTAAACTTTATCAGGGTCATTTTGATTAACCTGCCAGTGTGATAGAGATGCTTCATTAGGTCAAATTTGTTTCCAGCAATGTTAACAAGGTCGAGCATCCACAAAAAGGATGAGACCAAAGCACTATAAACACAGCTGTCACAGGGGGAACATGCTATCACAATCAGACGGAAGACAGAGACACGAAGAGAAAGAAAAGACAAACAAGGATGAAGGATCATCATTAAAATCCTTATTTTGATTCACTCACTCATTAATGTAATAAAAACAAAGGCCTGAAAGCGCATTAAAACTAATTAAACCCCATATAAATCTGTAGGGTTTATTTAAATCAAGAGCGCATTTTAGATTAGTCAACAGGGAATAATCTCACAATAAACTCTGTCAGGAAAAAAAGTTGTTTCTCCACTTTTCTGCAAGAATTGACCAGTCCGGTTGAGACTTGAATTCAACTTCAACCAGCAAAAAATAAAATTAAAATTAAAATAAATTTTAAAAAAAACACTCACCGCTAATGATAAAAATAGTGTCCCAGAAAATCCGAGTCATTCTGTCGACTGAGGATCTGCAAAGCAGTTTCACTTATGCGGGCGTGTTAGGAAAACACATCAGTGTTGCGGGCTCCAGAATGAACTGCATCAGCGACGGTGGAGATCATTAAATCCGGCGATCACAGGGCTAACCTGTCGACCATTGTCAAACACAAACATCTGATCCACTGGAAATTTAGATGAGGCCGTTGAGAAGTGATTAAAGTGAAGTTATTTTTTCTCTCCTGGACGTCCGAACGTTTAACTTCGCGGTGGTCAATTGAGGAAACTCGCGTAATCCTGTCAGAGCGAACCAATTAGGCAACAGGCAGAGGGGGGAGGGAGAGTTTATCTCAATATGACACTTTTTTGTTTGTTTGTTTTATATATATGTTTGTTTTATGTGTTTTTTTTTTCCATATAGCCTAATGTTAGTCCTGCTGTAGAATATTATTATTTGAGTTGTTCAATTAGAGCGTAACTTAATATAACCAGATTGCTTCACCTGCTTTGTCCCTCCTCAATGTTACATCATAGCCTAACAGCATACTGAATTATCCCATTGAGTATGGATTTTTCAAATCTGTTTTGTTTTTCTTTTAAGTCTGGCAGAGTAAACTTCCCGGTCCAGATCAGATTAAGGAGAAAATAAAGAAATGACCTCTTACTCGACCTTTTTGCTTTGGTTTCACTCAATCCCAGGTTGCATAGCCTATGATATCATGATGATGTTGTTTGATCCAATAAGAACTCTCGTCCTTAGTGTCTGTGGTATGTTTTTTCAACCACATTTTGAGTTGGATTTTGACTTAAATGAAAGTGTGTTTGCAGGAGGCAGAATTCCCAGGCGCACAGTGTCCTATGGCCCCTATAGTTTACAGATGATTTACGTCTCTCAGGCCTCGCACATAAGTGGACACAAAAGGTATGAAAGGGGTTTTAAGACACATAGTGTTTCATCTTTCAAGTTAGGGAGCTGAGAGTTTTCCAGGGTATTGACCATATTTAACATAGACTACACAATTTTTTTGCAACAATAACAGAGTTTCTTCCAGATTTACAACAGAATTAGATAATCCCTAGTCAAAGATGATCAAGATGGCTCTGCTGACTGAACCTGTAATGTTGTGACTTCCTGCATTGTATGCTCTTGTCTCTATTATGTAGCCTCAAGCAAGCCCTGCTGTAGCTGCTGTGTAGCGGTTTGTTTTGTTAATGGGCAACATGTTTCATAAATCAAAGTTGCAGGAACAAGCTAGCTCCATCTGCTGGACATATGCAATTATTACGGTGAATCCTAAAAGTTCAAATTGATTGAAATGAAAATATTTGTTTTAAAGGGTAGTGCTTAAATAAATGAGAGAGGATGACCTTGGTCAAAATACTTTTTAAAAGCCAATCACAGTGCTGATGTTTTAACTATACCTACCTTAGAGTTTGCACCATGAAAGCTCAATTTACAGATTATTTGATACAGTAACAATTGGCCACAGTAACAATAGCTTACTGATAGAAAAGATCACTTCATTTTTTGAATGAAAATAGTTATAGTTGATATTTTGTAACAGAAAAACATTTTTGACATAATAGGTTTTCAGCTTCTGACACTGATACCTGTCTTCAAACTGTGTAAAAGTGATTAATAACCACCAGATGTGATATCTGTGTGAAGCTTATTGTCTGATGAAGCTTGGGATTGGGTCAAAGTTTTTCCTCATTATCTATGTATTATAAGTATTATATATATTATAAGTATTAATTCTACATAAGCCTAAGAATGCAAAATCATCTGAAGTAAACAATTGTTTAAAAAATATTTGTATATCTATAAAGAAATTTGCTTTATATTTTACATCAGATAACCACTTTAGTTGTAACAGTCAATTATTTAATCAAATCTAGACATTTTCATTTACTTATTCATTTTTAAGGTTTCATTCACATGTGCCAGCCTTTTCCCAGTCTGTATCCATCATGGTCAACATTTTTCGTGACGCACCCCTGCTATGAGCAGAGAAAGATGAGGGGAAAAAACTCTTTGGTTTTCAATATTAGTGACTCAAAGCCGTAATGTAAACTTTAACATTAACTTGTAATACAATGTGTGACAGATCAACAATTACCTGAGATCCCCCATGTTTCACTCTAAATAATTAAAGTTAACTAACCAAACGCCTAAAAGAAATTCTCAACAGATCTGATGCAGTTCCTCGTTGAGGCTCCTTTTTTATGTTGTTGTTTATAATAATAATAATATTAATAATAATAATAATAATAATAATAATAATAATAATAATAATAACGTCACATTCCAGTTATTTTCCTGTCCTACTGACTCAGGCGCTGTTGCAGCGCTCTGACAGACTCTATTGATATTGGATATTTCACAGCAGAAAACAAACCACAAGGAGTTTCATCTTTAGATGAATTTGTCTTAATTGTTAAATAAACTGTTTTAATTAATTAGAACCGAAATCCATTAGACATGTATTGCTTATCATGCAGCGGCTTATCAGCCCCGGAAAGCTCCCATTTAACCCCTGCCTAAGAAACCTGTAAACTTTAAACAAATCGAATAATATCACAAAATGATTAACCACAGAGATATTATGGCTTATTAAAAATAAAATGTACTGAGAATGTCGTACATGTATGCATAAACATACTGGAAATGATCCTTTCACACACCTGTTTACTTATTTAGTGAAATCTCACGTACCAGCAACCAACCTTTTGCTGAGCATCACTCGCTGTTAATAGGAAACCTCACTGGACTCTGCGCATGCGCAGCTGCTCTTAATTGCTTACTGAAGCCAGCAGGTAGGCTAATATATTATTTCAGTACTACCGTCGCATTGTCTCCTGGTAAATCATTGTTGTGGCGTCTGAAGTCTTGGTGAGACACCTCCTCGGTGCTTGACCGTGTGTGTGTGTAATCCGGCGGATTGCACAACTGCAGCCAATCACAAAAGGCCTAACGACGCCACTTGCACATGCATGCCGTATATTCGTGCTCGTGTATGAGCCGCACAAGATTGCTGTTGAAAGTGGGCTTACCTGGACAGTTTCATCGGACTTTATCAAGTAGTTGTTTTTGTTTTTTTTTACACATTAACAGCACCTTCCTTTAACAATGTCAGGTGTGCAGAAGGTAAATGACACTTCTATCGAAATTATGTAGTTTGATATGTGAATTTACTTTTTTGCTGTTGTTGTTGACCAGTTCTTCTATAATCTGGGTCGTATGAAGGATTAATTTATCACTTGGCATTTTATGACAATAATAATCCGGCAGAGGTCTTTTTCAGCCACAAGCGTTCAAACGTTTAGAAAGGTGTTATACTGATACTGTCTCAGTGTTTTGTTACATTACCATCTTTTCTGTGTCCTCGGAGGTTCTGATTGAAAATTAAAGTTCATCTGTCTGTCTGTCTGACTTGACAGAGCGGTAATCGGACGTTAGTTCTCATGGTTGCATCTGCAGCCATTGGCGGAACTCTTCAGTACGGCTACAACCTCGCCATCATGAATTCTCCCACAACTGTGAGTATGAGTTTGTGTGCTTGTGTGTGGTGATTTCCATTTTTACAAAGATTTTTAGTCTAGTATGTGGCTGAAAGTATATAATGTACTGTAAAAGAAGGCGTAAAAGGTCAAAAGTGAGTGTTCTGGAAATGTAAAATCAGACTACATCCAACACTGACAGAGTGGTGAATTAATTTTAATGATCGCTAACTTGCGATGCATAAATGAGCTGTACCTAACAGCATCCCAATAATTTCACATTTAGGTCAAAGAGTAATTTGGCTTGAAAAAGGAATTAGGTTTCTTGTGTTCATGATTAGTCATTCTTGTTGAAGTACATCCAACAGTGTTGTGTGACAGAAACTAACTCTGGAGATATGAGTTGTATGAAGTTTTGCCACTGTGCTGATATATAAGAACACAAACTCAATAAAACAACTCTTAAACAGGCCAAAAGGCACAATTATTTGATTTGGATCATTTGGAATAGACAAGCCTGTTGACAGGCAGAAGGCACAAATTAGTGTGGATCACCATGAAAATGTAAAAAAACAAACCAATTCAAGAATCTACACAAGCAAGGGTAATAAGTGTCCGTTTTAACTGCTGCTTTAAAAGAGTGTGTGTTTGGATAACTCAGTAAGGCTTTAAGGGTTGACCTACATCTCTTCCCTTACAGTTTATTCAAACTTTTATCAATGAAACATTCCTGGAGCGCTGGGACATCCAGTTGGAGAATTACCAGGTGACGTTGGTGTGGACAATCATTGTCTCCGTCTTTTCATTGGGAGGGTTTGCTGGAGCTCTCATTGCAGGACCTATGACCATTCGCTTTGGAAGGTAATATGAAATATAAAGTGTGAATGATAAACCTGTCATTGTTCATTTACTCTTCCTCCTCACAAAGTGAGTTTTGATTTCCATTTATGTTGTTAGGAATTGAAACTTCACTGTGTTTTATCATTGTTTAAAAAAAACCCCACATAAGTTGCTTAATGAACTTTTATTTTTGTGATTAGGGTTCATATATACATATAAGATAAATACATTTTATTGCACTTTTTCTCTACAAGGAAGAAATGTCTGCTGCTGAACAACATTTTTCTCATGACTGGCGCTCTCTTAGCACTGACAAGTAGAGCGGCCAAGTCTTTTGAGATGATCATTATCTCACGTGTCCTTATTGGAATCAACGCGGGTATGTCAGTCAAATTTCTCCAAATCAGTTATAAAGTCAGTTTACCCCCTCATTTTATATTTCCATCATGCATGAAGCAGAATGACATGACAACTTCGGTTTATTCACAGAGAAAGTATATTTGTTTTGCAGGAATCAGCATGAATGTACAGCCCATGTATTTTGGAGAAAGCGCACCGAAGCACTTAAGGGGAGCCATCTCCTTGTCGTCTGCTGTTTTCACAGCGTTTGGCGTCGTGTTAGGACAGGTGGTCGGACTCAGGTATGCTCATAATGTGTCAAACAGGCACATTTTCTGAAAAATAAGTTAAAAGACATGCACAATAACACTTTGGATTGTTTATTTAAAGAGAGATTTTGGGCAGTGAGCCATGTTGGCAGTACCTACTTGCAAGTAATGCCATTCCTGGGTTCATTCAGCTTCTAACCCTGCCATGGTTCCCAGAGAGTCCCAGATACCTGCTCATCGACAAGGGGGACAAGGAGGCTTGTATTAATGGTAATTAATGTGTTACGTTAACCAGTAGTGGAATGCAATTGTTCTTTGCTTGAGTGTTTGAGAGTTTAAATAAAAAAATTGCTGTAAGATCCAAAAATATATATACATTTTCTCTGCAGAACTTTGCTTTCGCTTCTGACCAGATCTCCCTCGTCATATTTCTTGGAGGAAAACGACAATCCCACTAAACTAACAAATTAAAGTTAAAGTATTAAGTTCAAAGTAAACTACCACATATCCCTTATGTGTCATCCAGGCTTTTTTTTCTTTACTTGACATCATTAAGAAACACTTTTGAATAAAGTCTGCTTACTCTCTGGATTGCCACAGAAAACCCAACTAAAGAAATACCATCAGGCTTACACTCAATATTTAAAATATTATATATTGGTGCATATTATTATTTGATTGGCCAAATGTTATTTGGCCAATCAAATGAGGCCTTTGAGGAGGATGGGCCTTAAAGAGACAACAACCCAGACAAAGCGTTTCAGACAGAGGGTCACGAGAACTTTTTCAGCGATTTATGTGATTTATGTGTTTTCAGAGCATTAAAGTGTTTAACGTTTCTTACGATCTATCTGTCTAAATAGTGTAAGATAGAAGAGAATATACTGCTGCAGGGACAGAGGCCTTTTTTACATGTTTAGTATTCTTCTTTTATCTGTGATTTTACATTGTATTCGTATAATTTTTTAACCTCAGCAAAAAGTTATATGAGAGACCAGTTCAAGAAAAATAAATACATACATCTATAAATAAAAACAAGCTTATTCTCGGGTATTAACCATGTAGTTTTCTCCCTGTCAGCTCTGAGGCGTCTAAGAGGCTGTGAGGTACAAAGCAGCGAACTTGACGAGATCCTGCAGGAACAGGCCGAAACCAAAGGCATGAGGCCAAGCCGACCGTGGGAGCTTTTTACTGATCGCGCTGTTCGCTGGCAGCTCATCTCGGTCATGGTCATCAGCAGTGCCATGCAGCTCTGTGGCAATGATTCGGTAAGAAAAAAACTGGCATGCTCTGACTGAATATTATTGTTATGATCCACAAGATTTTCAAATGCTGTTTAAGATGTGGTTGGCCGAGACATTGCAACTATTTTTCCATGAGGATCCATGTAACTGATCCGAGGGTACAGAAGCAGGATCAGATGCTCTTCTGGCCACAGTTTCCTTTTGCTTAGTTGGAAGGTTGGTTAGAAATTTGAGATGATCCATCTGCGGTTTATTCCATGCCCAGGTTTCTTTACAGTATGTTCCTACAGGGCACATTAATAATGTAAGCTGATGATGAAGCATCGTCTCTCGCTGAAATGCTCAATAAATATTGCAAAGACAGCTTGTAGTTTTTAACGTACACAATAAAAGTCAGATTCATTGTCATTTATTGATCTTTTTCCCCCTTCAGCTTTGCACTGTATACTTTATCAGCAGAAAATGCTGACAAAACATCGCTGTGATTCGAGGCTTTTAACCACATGCTTGGCAGGTTTAGAGGGGACTTTGTATTAATACAGTTACTAAATGTACAAATACTTGGATAATCTGCTTATCAACAGTTAAACTCTGGTAACAAGCAATGATTCGCGTCACTATTTTTCTATCATCTGCTCTTCTTACAGATATACTTCTATGCATCGTATGTGTTTAAAGAGGCTGGGATAGCTGATGATAAAGTCCAGTATATCACAATTGGCACCGGGACATGTGAGTTTACAGCCTGTATAATGTGTGTAAGTATCTACCGTCAAAGCTCACTTTATGTAACCAGCTGGAGACAAAGAAAAACTGTTGTTGGCATTCTTTGTAAGGCTTTCATAAAGCAGGCAAATGGGTGAGAATAGCCGCAAGCCTTATAAATAAGGTTTTGCATTTCTTTTTTAATGGTATAACATGGTAATAACATGATATGGCAGCACTTAACAGGAGACATGTCCTTTTGTATTGCTCCCATGAAATTTCTCACACAATCTAGAAATGAGTACTAAATAATTGAAATAAACAAATAACTCATGTTAAAAAAGATAAATTAATATTTTGGAAAATATCTGATACCGATGTGTACTTCCTTTCCAGGACGAGGCCTGTCGTTTATTACATAATCACCCGACTGCTATAATTTGAAATAGTTTAAAGTTTGCACTCTCCTGCTCATGCATGGAGAATTAGCACATACCAAGTACCTATGAAAGTGCATATTAAATCAAATCAAATTCAATCAAATCAAATTAACTTTATTTATAAAGCACTTTTCTTGCAACCAGCAGCACAAAGTGCTTTACATAATAAAAGCAATTTACACGTATGAAAATTAAACAAGCTTTCACACACCAAAGCATAAAGGCAAGGCAAGTTTATTTGTATAGCACATTTTCAGGTTCAAGACAATTCAAAGTGCTTTACATTAAACATTAAAAGCATTACAGATAAGAAATAATATAGGGTAGCAATTTAAAAAAACATACCTCATAATAATTTCATTTCTACACAAATCTGAACTACAAGCCCTAGTTTCGGTCTCTGGTTGAACATGCACCTAAATCTGCCACTCTAAGGTCAAGGGTCAGCTAGTTGTGTATTCCCAGCCAAGCTACTGCTACTACCACACAAAGCGCCTCTTTGTAGGATTTTCCTTCTTTATTTTCTGTATTTATCTCTATGCAATATATTTATGTTTTATCTCAACAGCTTCATTTTATTTGTTAATACACATTCATTTTTCCATTTCAGACATTACAGTAAAGGTTGTACCAATTTGTAATTTTGCCATTTCTTCTCACAATATTTAAAACATCTAGCAGTGAGGATACCAAGCAGTATTTCAGGGGTTATTTTGTCTCATTTTTCATGCTTTGTGCGACAGTATCGGGTCATTCTCTATTAGGGACAGGTCCGAGGTACTCACAATACCGATTCCACTGTGTGATGGTCCGTCCCAGAGAAGTCAACACAACCATAGACAAAGTCAAGATAAGACTTCTTTTTTGCACAATTAAGTTTTAAGGGGCATTTGTGAACTCTATAGTAGATATATTGTAGATTTATCAATAGCTTTTACATCAGTTATTGATTAATGACAGTTCTTGATCCAGTCCCGTCTGGGGGACACAAGATCACGGCTGTCCAGCTTAAGCTTGTGCCTTTGTCTTTTACTCACTGAAATTCATTCAGATTGCTTGAGAGGTTCAGTGATGTTATTAACAGCAATGGGATGATTATGGAAATCCCTTCTATGACACATTTGACAAACTGGAAATCTGTCCCTCTTTGCCCAATTTCTTTTGGCATGAAATGCAAAAAATGGATGCATATCAACAAATTAAATGAAATTGACAAGACAAAGCCTGAAATATCTGGGTCCATGCCGTTTACAATGAAATTAATGCTAAAAATATTTCGCATTACTGTACCAATTTTTGTTTAGATTTTGGGTTGTATATGTCCGTGTTTATCTGTTAACAAAAAGGCAATATGAATGTTTTTAATCCCCATTCAGTGTTCATAACTAAATTGGATGTGCTTCCACATAATTATGAATATAAATAAACCATAACTAAGTCTAATAAATTGTTTTATACTTTCAGAACCTGCTGATTGAACGCAAAGGTCGGAGGTTCATGTTGATGGGAGGTTTCATCTTCATGACCATCTGGGCCGTCGTCTTCACAATTGCTCTGTCATTTGAGGTGATTATCTGACTGGTCCTGTTTATTATTAACAAATCATTTCAGACAGGACCTTGTATGATCAGACAGCGTTAGAGATGAGAATTTGATGAGGATAATTGCTCATTTTAAACAGATGGCAGTCTGCAGTGTTGAAATTATTTGCTTATTGTTTTTGTGCTTTATGAAGGACTGTTTCTAAGGCATTTCAGTGTGCCAGTATCACCACTAGGAGGTATTATGAGTCAATATTCAGGCATCGGTTTATCTGATTTGAATGAAGGAAAGTTTTACCTTAGAAGATGTGGGTTGGAGGAAAATTTTCTTTAATAGTACTGCATAAATATAGACATGTTTACAGAGATGCTGTCATATCTTTATATTAACACATCAGTCACTGAGATATCAAAGTGTCAAAAATGCTTGATTCAGTTTCTTCTTGTCACAGTGTTGTTTATCCATTTTACCCTCACACCCAAACAGCACTACATATCCTGGATGCCTTACCTGAGTATGGCCTGCATCTTTACCTATATTCTCAGCTTTGGCATGGGACCAGGTCAGTCAACAATATTCAATTTGTATTTTACAGATGATAGAGTCTATAAATGTCCCCAGATACAACAAGCACATGTATGTTACATAAAATATACCTGATTGTTCTTCCCCCACATTTTTCATCACACATGTAAACACATACCCAACTGTTTATCATTATCACCAAGTCTTAAGATATACTCATTTAACTCCTGAATTTTTTAATGCCAAGAGCAAAAACTCAATGTATAAACAAGTGATTTTTCATGCATTTCTTTTAAAACCAGTATTGTAGTATGATTGAGTAATAAATTCCACTATTTTCTAATATTGTAGTATTTGTGACCTGATTCTAAGAAGTACAGAATAATCCAAACAAAGCTGTGCTGAAGGATGGAAGATAATGAGGCTGACTGTGATGGTATGTCTTAATCTTCCCTCAGCTGGAGTGACCGGCCTTCTTCCCACAGAGATCTTCAACCAGACTGCTCGGCCAGCAGCCTATATGATCGCTGGCTCCATGATGTGGCTCAACCTATTCATTGTTGGAATGATCTTCCCATTTTTAGTGGTCAGTCTAGCGCTACATCAACATCCATTTGAGCATCTGTAAACTCACCTGAAGTATTATAAATGAGCATGTTAAAATATCTAATATTAAAAATACTAGAAACAATAATGGTAAGGTATCATGAAACTGGTTTATGGCAGGTGCATTCACTGGGGATTATTATACAGACTGTAACACTAGTTCGTGGGCATATTTGCATTATAATACATCCTTAAAATGTTGATAGGATGTCTACTTGGATCAGAAACAAACAAAAAACATTGCATCAGGTGCATGTTCAGGTGGGGAACTACATAACAGGTGAACTTAGTGGAGGAATCAATTGTATACAAACTGGGAATAGACTAATATGGGCAAGCACCAGAAGTAAACCCTCTGGCATTGCTGAGGTGGCATCTCTGTACATGAAGATTGCTGACAGATATCCATGCTGTTTTCCATGTCGGAAGATACGAGGTAATTTGGACTCACCACAGTAATGGTGGTGCCACCTGTCTCAAATTAATGAGTCATTGGGCAGAACTTCATAGGCTGTTGGATCCATGCATTTTGAGTCAGGTGTGTTGGAATAAAGGAAACATTAAAAACCTGGAGGACTGCAGCCCACAAAGGACCAAATTGAGTAGCCCTGCACTATAGGATAAGGCAGGAATCACTAACTCTGGACCTGTTGTTCAGGATGCTTCTTCAATAGTTTCAATAAAATGTTTTATATTTGTCTGGGGGTAAACCTTGATTAAAACAAATACCTCAGAATAATGAATATGATAAGCAGTAAGACTGAGAGCATCTCTCATTTCCTCAGTTTAAGGCTCAGAACTCTCAGTAAAAATAACAATAACACAATAACTACAACTAGGCTACTACTTTTATTAGGCCCGAGCACCGGTCCAAACCCAACAGGGTTTGATCATGGTCCAGTCCTTAACAGAAAATGATGACCAATTCTGGTCTCAGACTAAGCCCTGCCCACTTTCAACAGGAAGTGATGTTTTGTACTCTGTGGGGTCCTGCTCCTCAGGAACTGACTCTTAAAAAAAACTTTCTCAAAGGAGTTGGCGTTCGGCGGTGGCGCCCGCTCAAACTTTGATGTTTTGCCATCAAGCACTGTCCCTCTTTATCTCCTACATACAATACCCGATCTGCACCAAACTGAACATGGGTCAGTCCAGTCCCAACCTGACCACAGCACCGTGTCCAAATGACGTCACAACTTTAGCCCCGCCCCTTGAAAACAGGAAGGGACTCATTTTAAGGCACAAATGAGCTGCATTAATCAGAAAAACGTTACTATACAGCCTCACATCACTCAGGCATGATTTCAAACAGCTTATGATGGTTTGTACCCCAACTGAGGAGCTGCATTGGCTCTGGCAGAGGAGATGAACAGGTATTGCTGCACACTACTGCATGACCACACGTTCAACTGCTGGTGAGGGTGACAACGCGATGGCCGGGAGTTGGCATGGGAGGTGGCTGGTGTGCGCGGCAGTTCAATAGGCTGAGCAGCTTTAATTTTATTTTTTATTATTATATTATATATTTTAATATTATCATCATACTTTTAAATTACCCGGATTGATTAAAAGAGCAATATGTTACATTACATGTTACTGTAATACTAGCATACAGTATGATTTGGCCTCTTTTAAACTACACGACAGGAATACATTAGCTGAAAAAGCAATGTCACAGTTCACACACCACATCTTAGTGTATGGCTGAAGTCTTGTTAAACATGGTTCTCTTTTCCTTACTTCTCATGAATTCCTCTGCCATTTCTCCATAAGCTCATGAAATTTTCTATTAAGGTCAAGGAAAATAACCTCAATAACATGTAGAAGATTTTTTTCCCCCCACTATTTAACTGTTTCCCACTTCTTCTTTTTTTTTTGCTTGACAGCACTTGGCATCCTTTATTTTACATTACTGCCCTCTTATGGCTATCTCTCAGCCAATCTGTTTAATTATAGAATTGGAATCAGGTGTACTAGAGTTGGAGCAGTGCCCCACCAGCTGCAAATCATCAGTAATCAAGGCCTCTTTATGATTTCTGTCCTGCCACATCCATCCCTATATCAATAATCCAAGGGATCACCAGTGTCCAGCAGGTTTTTAGATATTCCCCTGCCGCAACACACCTGCTTTAAATGAAATGGTATTCCAACAGCTTGTTGTAAAATTCTGCACAAGCCTCTTAATGACCCCTTAATTTGAATCAGGTGTGCTGCAGCAAGGAAACATTTAAAACCTGTGGGACGCTGGCCCAATTATAATAACATATAACATATATAATAAATGTCTGACAGCAATTTGTTGCCTTTCCTTCACAGAGTGAATTGAGTGAATACTGTTTTGTGCCTTTCGGAGCCGTCTGTCTGATGTCTGCATTATACGTTGGCTTCTTTCTGCCTGAGACCAAGGGGAAGTCTCTGTCAACCATCACACGTGAATTCCACCAACTCAACTTCAAAGGCCAGGACAAAAGTTTGGACTCACAGCCTCAAGCTCAGTATCAGCTAGGAGAAGTGTGTCTTTCCACGGCCTTGTAGACAAACTGAAACAATCTTCCCACTGTGTGCCTCACTTGGACCTGATCCGCTTCACTTTGAAGTCACACACTGACAAGAAAGCTGAAATCACTGTGATACATTTATTCACTCATTTATTGCGAGTTTGTTTAGTTTTTTCTTTCCTCTGACATTTGCACATTGCATGCTTTGTTGCTCTTTGTCACAAAAAATATTCAGATTGCTATATTTTTGATTAAGTGGCCGAAAAGTGATTATCTTATGGACAATAAACTGTGTCTGTGTGTGATAACGTCATTGTGTGTTGTATGTTAAAAGATACAATTGCTTGTGTAAGCTCTTGTAGACACTTTGCCTTGGGGGAAAAAAAAAGTTTATTTTTAAGTAATATTTTGTAAAGGACATTTTTAGCCTGGAATGAATAAATTGTGACTTGATATGCAGAGTTTTTTCTTTCAGTACTCAAGTCCGTAAAATATCACCCATGTTTGCAGGGGCTTTTTTTGTATTGCTGGATAATTATTGCTGGATTAAATATAT
>JBBBVU010000003.1:23491397-23516983 GCA_037177055.1 Atherinosoma microstoma
GAGAGAGAGGGAGAGAGAGAGAGAGAGAGAGAGAGAGAGAGAGAGAGAGAGAGAGAGAGAGAGAGAGAGAGAGAGCCCATCTTTTATGGCCTTAATTCCTACATTACATACCCAAAGTTCAGGCTAGCAAAAAGCTATAAATTCACTTCCCACAACAAAATGAATATTTATGAGCACAACACACAGAATCAAGTGTCTTTACTTGTCAAACTACAAGATTTTCCACAATTTCAGTCCAGGAAAATGTATACAAGTAAATTACTTGTCTGCCTTTGACTTTCCTTTTTTTCTTTAGAAAAAGATGCACTACTTCATAGATACTGCAGTTTTTTTTGCAATCATTTCTACCATCCTGACCTTTTGACTTGAGTCTCAGCATGCTGGCATTACTTCAGCAGCATACTTCTAACTCTTTAAGTAACATAAAAAAAACAACTGCCTGATCGTGAGACACTTCATCCACCAAGACTGGATGCAATATTTGCATATACAGTATAATACTAAGTTCATAATAAAAAGCTGATCCACACCCCAGACATAAACTATGAAAAATGACCTGAGACATGCACGGTTTTTTTGCAAATGAAGTTGCAACGGTAAATGCTGGAGCACAAAGCATGGAAGCAGGAACAGATGTACGCTCGTGTTAAAATATACAGAGACGTGGCAGCATGTTTCTCCAAAAAGCAGCAGAGCAAAATGACAGCCAGAAACATGGAAGTTTGGGATGGGACAGGCGGCTGCTTGCCTTCCGCTGAGCACTGGCGTCCCATGTGGTAAGGGGTGCCGTTGTGCATCTGCAGTTCCCCCCTTGGCTCAGGGAAGGTGTGCATTGTGGCAGAGGGGGACAAAGGAGAGCCATGGTGTGTCTTTATATGCACCTTAAGGTAGGACGCAGTGGAGAAACCTGGGACCAGAAGAACAAAGAACAAGGAAGTTGCTTGACACACTCAAAGCCTTGGCTATGAGAGAAGCATCCTCAAGCAAACACAGGCTGTTTGATGTTCATTTGATTTCATGGCAGGCTGGATTAACTCTCGACGTCCTAAGGTGAACTTAAAACGGTGCAATTTTAACCAATCTTTGAAACCACATCTATCAGCAACACAATAGCGACAGCTTAAACTGCATTGTGTAAAGGCATTCCTGTAACATAGCCTTAACTGTCTGCTAAAAAACGTGCACATATACACACCACAACTTAAATTTTTTTTTTTAAAAGAGAGGTTGCAGTTGTTCCATTCGTGTGTTTAACCAATCACCATCCAATTATGTCTGAGCCAAAGGGCATTTCTGTCTGCTGGAGTCAGCTGTATCAGCAAAAATGTTACCTTCACTGGCCCAAAAATGTCTTTTTTGCTTGCGAGTGTCAAAAAATTCTCTGAAACCTTTCTTACACACGAGACACACATTACTGGCTTCATCGGTTTGTTAAAATAATGTCATTCAGTCGGACTCGACATCGACAAGTTCACTTGCAACCAGATTATTGGAAAGCAATGCACGTTGAGTGACGTCTCAAACAAAAGCACCGGTGAATTACATTGTATGGAACCAACAGGACGTCAACAGAGTGACTCAGCTACAGGAACCTCCTACATGTATAATTGAAACTGAATCAACCAGACAATGAACCTCCTCTAGTGAGTTTCGTGGGCCCAAAACAGCAAAGGGATAAACTAGGCTGAAATAACTTTTCAGTGATGAGAAAAGAGACTTAAGTTAAAAAGTAAAGCCCAGTTTTTCAAACAGATGTGGATTACCTCTAGAATAACAATAGATAATCAATAGATAAACTCTTCCAAACAAAATTCGTTTTTAAAACTTCTTGATGCAGAAGGCAAAACATGATCAACTTTTCCTGCAACAGTGTGATGTCATTTGGCAGTGGGTGCAACTTGGGGGGGGGAATAGGAAACATTCCACAGATATTATTGTTCAAGATCTTGAACATATCTAAGTGAATGACACATGGCTCAGCCAGATGAATGTCCAACTTAAGCACCACAATTTGACACAAATCATGAAAATCTTGACAGTGTACCATAACGGCAGAGAATTGTACAATATGAATATTATTTTAAAAAACTATCCCAACCATAACTCTAGACCCTTGTGATCTTTTTATCGGCACCCAAAGCACAGAAAGATAAATATCAAAACAGGACCAAGCCTGTATTTTATTCTTGAAATATCCCTGCCTTCAGTACACCCTTAATTCTCATCAAAACAAGGGGATAAGAGGTTTAGAGAAGTTTGTGACGATGTGGAAATGGTGAAGGAATTACCTTTATTGCAAATGCCACAGTAGTTATGAGTTCCTTCACTGTGTTTCTTCAGGTGGTCTGTCATGTAGGCAGCTCGCAAAAACTTGCCGCAAACTTTGCAGGGTATTTTATCCTCATGGCATGCAAGATGTGACCGGAGGCGATCTCTTGTAGCAAAAGAGGCATTGCAAATCTGAAATACAGAAATCAACACTGATACATTTCTCTCATATATTACAGATTAAAACCACCAGAAAATGTGGGTTTTCCTCATCAAGACAGATGCTTTCCTACATCTTCAATATTACCTGGCACTTGTGGGGTCTCTCTGTTGTGTGTACTTGTTTGATATGTCCGTTCAAGTGGTCTGGTCTGGAAGAAAAAGAAAGAAAAAAAAAGGGGTGAGGGATATATATATATATACATACATACGTTATATATAAGAATGTTCCAAAATGTTTGCTTATAAAAAGTCACAAATTACGTAGATTTTTGTTGGTTTATTGTTCAACACCAACAAACTACAAGAGGATGTGTTACAGTCCAATAGCTAAACTAAGGTCTTGGCTTACTTTGAACTGGGTGAGCAAATGTTGGGGACATCGGAGTTCTCACATGCAGCCGCTCTGTAATATCTCAGGAAAATTTTAGGGCTGCACTGCATGTGCGTAAACACATTTAATCTTAACGTGTTAAAGATAATGTTGTTTCTGTCATCAACAGCCAAAATAACATTTGAGAAAGACCAACCCTTTTAACTTTTCTGCTTGTATTGCACCATATTCAAGTAAAATTTGGAGGAGTGTGTGTACCTTAACAAAACTCTTCAAAGGTGTAACAACTGAGCACAAAAGAGAGATGATCTCAGTATAAACAATTAAAAGGGTTCAAAAGAAAGCTGTCTATGAAAAATATGCTTTGTCAAATGTAGTAGTTGTTCAGATCAGGTACTTGGGTCATTAACAATCATAATTAAACTATTGTGAATCAGAAATCCCTACATGTGGACCCTGAAATCAAAGAAGCTAAAGAGAAGCACATCTTTGGTGGAAAAACACCACTTATCAAAAACAAATAGGTCAATGAGAAATCCTTTGTCAAAAGAAATAGCAACAAAGTGCTGAAATACGAAATATTATAAAATGATTAATAAAAGGTGCTTTCAGACTTGACCTTATGAATTATTATTAATACTTAACCAGGAAGTAGAAAAAAGATTTACGAGTATGTGACTGTCTATATAATTTAACAAATTATATATATACACACTGTATATGAATCGACATATATTTTTTAAACCTCCAAACCAGTAGGTGGAGACAGTGAGTTAGAAACAAGAGAGGGAAAAAACTGCTTGTTCCAACTAATTTGTATGGGCTGCAGCAAACCGCACTGATGGCACACAACCCACAAGTTTACCTGTTGGTAGAAATAAGTCAAAATAAAACCCCACAGTGGCCAAAGTAAAATGATTGAAACTACGGAAACATCCCACCCCTCACCCAAACATCTGTATGATTTCATTCAATTGTACCATTATCATTGAGAGTAGACTGGATCCTTCATCTAAGGCTAAGCTGTTGAAAATGCAGACATTATTCTGCATTATGTGTCTTTACTTCTCCAAAGCAGCTTTCTATGTTGTTAAACATAAACAGCAGACCTGAAACTCACTATTTCCATCAGTCTTTGCTGCAAAAAAATAGTTTCAGAGTACCCACGTGACACCTGCAGTTATTATCCCCGGGGTATTGCATCTCGCATGCAAATGCACATTTGCACCAATAATAACTGGGAAAAAAAACGATGCAAAGTTGTGTTCCATCCGCTAGGCTATTGTTGACATGTAAAACTCCCAGTCCTTCAGACCCACTAACGTCACTGTTCTCCTTCAACTCCAAAACACATTTCATATGGTGAAGGAGCTTGAGGTTGAACTCACCTTGAGAAGCCTTTACCACAGCTTTGGCAGACATATGGTTTGCCAACTGAGCCGTCGTGGGACCGCACATGATACGACATCCTGTCCTTGCGTTTGAACCGGAGCCCGCACACAGGACAAGCGTACGGCTTTTCCCCGGAATGGGAGAGCTTGTGTCGATTCAGGTGGTACACGTCACGGAAAACTTTCCCGCAAATGTCACAGCCAACATGCCGCCTGGTCCTCTCCCGTTTGCGTCCGTTGTCCAGCAACAACCCTCCGGGTAATTGCATGCCGTTTTCCAATAGCCCGGGCTGTGACAGTAAAGATAAACCGCCTGATGTTGACATGCTATCACCGAGGTTGTTTACTCCTCCGGTGGAGGCTCCGTGTTGCGCTTCGTGGTTCTTCAAGCGCGAAGCCTCCGTGAAAGCTTTACCGCAAGTCCCGCAAGGAAACAGACCGTTGTCTTTCTGACTGATGTGATTAAAGTGGATAGGTTCTACCACCCCAGCTTTCTTTGGTCTCCCCCTTCCCCTCTTCGATCCAGGGGAGCCAGTGTCGTGATTAAACGTGTTCCCTGTTATTTCTGATGATGGGGAAACAGAAAGTCCTTCGACAGGTTCCAAAATTGGCACCGACGACTCGCCGCCGTCCTCCAACAACACAGCCGTCGTCTCTTCACTACCGTCCACATGCATTTGTGTGTTGCTAACAAAGCTTTGACCGTTCAGCAGCATACCCGTTCCGTTTACCAGATCTTGCTGCGCCACCGGGAAACCCAGCTCTGTGGCCCCCGTGGCCTGGAAGAGGCTGGCGTCTCCTCCCCGGGAGGTCGGGACGAGAATTTGTACGTTGGACTGTTTGATAACCTCCTGACAAATCTCGATGACTGATCGCATCAGCAGAAACTTGGCAGCTGTCATCAACTCCGGGAAGCACTCCAGTCGAACCACGATCTTTGAGGTGTAAGCGAAGTCCAAGATGTCTTTAAAAACTTTAGGGCTGATTGTGTGCATCTCCAGCTCCTTGGCGTCGCCGTCTCCCTCCGTTTGACGGCTGAACACAGACTCGAAGTACTCACTGCACGCGGCCAACACGGCTTTGTGAGCAGGGAAGCTCTCCTCGCCGACGCGTAAGATCACATCGCAGAACCTGCCTCCATCTTTCCTCTGAATGTTGAGGTTGTGTAGCATCTCCGCACTGTGCTTGCTCACCTGATAGGTGTACGAAGAAGTCCAAGACGGCTCCGCTACTTTCTCCATGCCGAATTCATCCAATAACAATGGTTGTTAATGACAAGGGTCGGAGAAATGACTGCTTATGCGCAACGATTTCGATCAACTGAGGCCAGCTAGCAACAAAACCCGAAACCAGCCGCCCCTCCCGTCGTTTTAGCATCTACCGTTAAACGTTAGCAATAGCAGCAGCAGGGGAAAAATGGCAGCCCCCCAGCTTCCTGTGAACTTTGACCCTGCTTTCTTGAGGTGGGGGTCGCTCTTGTTTTGGTTAATGTTTCTAAATTGATTTGACTGTATATTTATATTTTGTTCCAATATATTCTGGCTATAATAGCGGCGACTTCCGACAGTAACATCAGCATCGCGGGGGGGTTTGATGTCTTTACGGGCTAATCGTTGTCTCTTCCTGTCTGTGCGAGATGAAAGCCCCTCCCCCATCCAAGTCGAAAACCCCTTTTCTGTATAAACGCAGTCTATTACCCCATTCAGAACGCATGTAAAACACGATACTTCACCAATCACCTTTGGGAAGGTCTGTCTGTGCTACATGATAACTAAGGACTATTTAAGTATATGCAGCAAAATCCTGGATACTAAAATAAAAATATACATTCATAAAATGACATCTGCATGAGTTGTGACAAAGGATTGACTTGCATTTTGTCAATTTTTTGCCATGCGTATTTATATTATTCGATGCTTTAGTGGAAAGAGACTGGACCTATAGAATACTGAGGGTAGACAAAAGGAAAGACAAAGTACCTTAAACACCTTTTTCACACCATACATGAACAGTAATAATACCAACTTCTAAAACACGAGTTTAATTTAAATTGGATCCATTGTAACTCACTGGCTCATCTTTAACCAAGTCATCGCAGGATTTTAAAGTTCTCTTTAAATAATTTTAAGTCTAATCAGAAGACACCAAACATATCACCATGCCGTCTACAGCAAGCAATCCAAACACCCAGTTGGTCTTAGTCAGGGATCACCAACTCCAGACTTCTTGGGCCAGTGTCCTGCAGGTTTTTGGTTTCCCTGTTGCAACACATCAGACTCAAATGAATGCGTTGTTAAGAGGCTGGTGCAGAATCTGAAAACATGCGGTTTGATAGAGAATGAGAACCATTTAATTTAAAGGTGTACCTGCAGGACACTGGCCCAAGAGGTCAGGAGTTGGTGAGCCATTGTCTAGCTTGACCATGGATGGTTTGTCTTGAATGACTACAGGACCACTATAAATGTACAAATAATTCTAGTTCTGTTATTAACCTTTAGATAAAATGTATGGAAAAAGAGATCATGCTTCACTAATATTATGAAAGGACATGTAGACTCATGCAATGGCAATTCCTTCGTCTTAAACAATTGAAACAGAAGCCAACGGTGGTGGGTATACCACAAAAATGTCAATGTCTTCATAACTTGTCATGTGTTTGGTATAGTCTTAGTCTGATGTCAAAATGTGAACAGTATGAAGTTTGATTCCAACGACTTCCGTAGGAAAACTGGCACAACGCAAAAAACTAGTTTGTATTGTTTCACAGGTATTGTTCTACACTAAAATAAAATTGGAACATTGAAGCTGTATGCTGTCAGTTACCAAAAAAAAAAAAATTCGGTATTGGCAGAAATGAGATCGGCAGGTCAGGCTTTTTAAAGATCGGTGACCGGCCAGAAAACTGCAATTGGTGCACACCTAATCTGAATTACTTGAAAAATAAATCTTATATTTTATAGAACTCGTAAAATTGTTTTCAACGACATTGTGATTCAAGCAGTAATGCAACTGCTGTACTAGACTGCACATCTTGTGTTTTCTTTTCTTTTTTAAATACTTGACACAAATTAATGCATTCAAACTGACTCCAAGACAGCCTGGCACATATTCACCAATGTAAGCAAACAATAGAATTGAAAACAATTTGCAAAGTGTTTTACTCAAGATTTTATTAATTCTATTTGTGCTTTTTATAACTTAATAGCACATAAACTGAATCCCAACCACCTTCAAATGACTGTGAGCAGTGATTGGAGAGTACAGTTTAAAAGGATGGGGGGGTGGGGGGACAAAAAAACCAAAACTACACACAAAAGGCACAACCAGATTGCTGCATCCCCATGGAGTATCTTTATACGATTAATCCTCTACACAAAGGGGGTCACTAAGCATGCCACAAAGGTGGCATGTACACTCAAGTCAATCACTAACCTGCCATTTCTCACCAGTAGTGACCCTCTTTCAGTATACGTTATGGGGGATTTATAAGGTGGACATAAAGGAATGCTACCAGCTCTTAGTGACATAGTCCTGCAGTTGAATTCAAAACTGATACACTTTCACCTTCCCAAGAAAAAAAACAAAATACACCATAGCTATATACACAGAATAAGATTCCTTCCCATGGTCTGTACAATTGGGCCTATACATTATTTACTTTCTAATACAAAAAAAAAACAAAAACAAAAAAAAACAACCTGGCAAAACAGATTCACTTGCCTCTTCAAAAGCAGTGACATTAAGGTGAAAGACCAAGCATGGCCAGAATGTTCTGTTCTGCACACCGTCCTTCAATTAAAGTTCACATATTCATGGTAACCAGGAGGTGGAGATAGGCAGAGGGAAAAACAAAACAAAAATCTCACTTCCCAGCACATTGTTAAATTTTCTTATGGCCGAAACTCCAACTCATCTACACTGATGACTTTGGCTGGCATGGAGGGCAGAGGCTGCTCTAGCACATCTGATCCAAACCACTTGGCAAGGCCTAAAGGGGGGCTGCTCCCGTGACCCTGGGAGCCATTTGTCCGGTGGGGGCCTTGGCTCTGGCTGCCTGGGATGATGGGATGTACTGCAAGAAGAGAAAATGTCAATGCAAGAACTTTACACAGCTTGCATGCAAACTTAAAGCATGAAAATAAAAAACACACCTGCATAATAGTTCTACAAAAAACACCCCTTGTTGATATAATCTTACACTTCAAAGGAGACATTAAGCTGCCACCAATATGGCCACATGAAAAACAACATTTGATTTACCCGGCCTCTGTTGCTGAAGTTGCTGCTGCATAACTGCTAAATGCATCTGAGTATTGGATCTGGGAGGTAGAAGTGGATGCCCTGTTGCACTTAAAGAATACAGTGGCTGTCCAAGCAGGGCAGGAGGCAAGCCTTGAAGTTGTGCAAGGTCAACATGGGGTGGAAATATACCTTGTGAGTACAATTTAAAAATAAAAACCCATCAGAAAAGATATCAATGGTTTAAATCAATGTATTTGATAAGAGATTTAAAACACTTACAGAGAACCAAGACACTAACCTGCTTGCACAAGTGCAGGTCCGAGCTGCTGGGGCTGGATCCCCTGTGCCAGCATTCGCTGAACCATATTAGGGTGGAGCTGAGGTGGTGGGCGAACCATGGGTACATGAGATAACAGTGGTACTGGGTAGATAGGACGAGGGAACGATGAAGATGGTCCTGGAGGTACCATAGTGGGTGTATGATGTCCAGTGGAGCCAGGCCTGAGACGCTCTTGGTCCTTGCTTTGCAAGATCTGCGAGCTGCCCTTTACCCCTCCTGATTGGACAACATTTTCATCCATTGCTTCCAGGAACAGATTTGGAGAACTGCTGCCTGTAATAACATGACCAAATCTTAGTGTTAGAGCTTTTACACTTGGATTTCAGTAAATAAAAATAGATGCAAGTGCACTTATACTCTGTACCATCTTGTGATTGTGCTGCTGCCACTTCCTCTTTAGTCTCTATAGGGCATGATGGTTCATCTTTGCTTTTCTCTTTTGTCGCATACATTTTGCGTATCACAGATGTGGGTGTAAATGACGGGGACAGCTGTCAAGGGATGACCACAAAGTGTTAAGTCAGTCTTTTCCAAGATAACTCCAAGAAAGAGGGATAGAAAAAGAAAAAAAAAAAAAAAAAGAGCACAAAAAGGTTTGCTCACCATGCTAGTGACAGCATTTCCTGGAGAATTCCTTCCAGCAGTTTGAGGTCCTGGAGAACGGTTGACACGCTGTGGTCTGTAGATCACATAGTCACTCAAAACAGGAACAAAAACAATATAAAAAAAACAAAAAAACAAAACAACAACTTGTTTCACTGCATAGATTCAGTACACTGATGTAGCACAAATATTACCCATATTTAATAGAAAAAGATTGCCACTGGAGCACTCCTGCTATAGCATTTACACTATACAAAGTAGCATCTCCCACCAACCTACCATTAAAAATTTGGTTCTAGGCTCCAGCCCCCCCCACAAAATGAAACCCTGAATTGGAATATGCGGTACAGAAAATGGACTGACAATATTCAGAAACCCATTTAAAGAAACAAACAAAAAAAAAAAAGTTACAAACCTATTACGAAGAGCCCTGTCCTGTGGCTGCTTATTGTAACCCGACTGGAATGAGTGGTGGGCATGTAGAGCAAGGTCCTGCTGGAAAGCCAGGGCTTCCAGGTCAGCCTGACTTATAGGCCTTGAGAGTGCCCTCATCTGGACAAATACAGATGAACGAACCAAAATTTTAACCTCACCTTCACATACAAAAAACACTTCCAATAGTACAAGAAAAAAAAAAAAAAAAACAAAAAAAAAAAACACCCAACATATGAAATTTTGGGGTCCACGCAGATACAGATATTGGGGGGCTTTAAAAATATGATATCCGATATACTGGCCGATATCCGGTGTATAACATGGATATACACAGATATACTGTACATGAGCACAAACACTTATAATACTCAGTACCAGAATATGATTCAAGACAAACAGAACACTATAGAATTAAAATAAGCAACTTTGGCAAGGCAAACTAAACAAAAAAGCTCCGTAGCAATATAAATTATTCATATTTAGTAGCTATTGAAAATGTCCATCTTCCGCTTAGCACAAGGGACTAAACTTTAAGTAACAATATAGCCACTTTCAAAACATGCAAAACATAGAATTATAACCAAATACATTTGGAGCCAGAACTTGCACATCATTCTTTTAAACTTTCCACTGAACCAATGCTACATGTAGTCCCTTATTTTGCCTTTTGGGGGGCATTTGATTTGGAGATTGGTGTGCATAAACAAAAAGTCATTTACTGTCCTGGTTTCAGCTGTTCTCTACTCATAGACCACAAAACCTGCAGTGGAAAAATCTCATTTGCTCTAGCTGTGTGGAGGGAAGCATGGCCTGCAGAGCTTCACAGTAAAAGGTAATTCCGGTCACCTGATTAGTAAGAGACTCATATCCACAAAAAGGAGGAAGACAAAAAAAAAAAAAAAATTGTTTTTTTTTTTTTTTAAATAAAAAACACTAGAATCGGTCCGATTAATCGGCTGGCCGGCATATCGGTATCTTGTTCATTTTTTTTTGCCCATTTGAAATATACAGTAAATGGAAATTTAAGCAAAAAGATGATAAGAGTGCAGGAAGAGGCAAAAAAAAGCCCAAACAGGCTTTTATCACTACAGTTTGACTTTCTACTGGAGGAAAAAGTCTCATCTAGCCCTCCTTTTTCCTATGTTGGAGGATAAACTAAAAATACAATGGTCACAAAAATGCAAAAAGACACTCTCAAGCCAATGTTTGTTCCTACTCAGCTACACTAGTGATGTAGCAGGCATGGAAGGACCTGCACAAAACTAATCTATGATAACAGATAACTTACTGAGGAAAATATTGTTATGAAACAAAAAATACAGACTATAGAATTTACCAACATTCCATCATGTACATTTTTAATTCACCTGTTGTTGTGCGGGGCTGATAGACCTGTGTACATCAGCAAACTGTTCTGGCAGCATGTGCTGAGGACCAAGAGGAAATCCTAGAGGTGGGAGGAGGAAGAACTAATTATTAAGCCCGTTGGCCATCCATTTAAAAAACAAAGTTAATTTCATGATGGAACATATCCAGGATTGTCTCCAGTTTCTCTTCCTTTCAGCTTACCTGCAGAAGGTGGCAACCTGCTACTGAAATAGTCAGGAGAGGGTGCCCTCTGTGGGAACAGAGGGGGTGATGGGCCCTTATGTAGCAAGCCATGAAGAGGGGTTGCAGTCACTGGAGCCTCAGAAGTCCCCAACAGACAACCTAAAGGTGATGGGGAGCTACGACGACCATCCAAGAGTTCCTACAAAAATTCCAAAAGACACCCATTTTTTTTAAAGAAATGTAAAGAGTCAAATTGTCACATGGCACAATGGTATTGTCATTAAGTTCATGGCAGAAATCTCATCTGGGACAATGACATGCATCAAGCAAACACTGATACATTAGTCATACAATGGTTATAATGTCCAGGGTTAAAGAAGTTTCTCATTTCAGATTTAATTATTCAAAATTAAATAATTTGGAATTCAAGTATTCTCCTTCGCATTTACACGGAAAATGGTAATTCCAAATTGAGGTTTACATGGAAAACACTTAAATCGCATTATTCTGCTAAAGATCAGGGTGTTGGGAAGGGTTATGATTGGACAGGGGGAATCTATCATTCAGAAGTAGATAAACCTTCAATAAATACTTGATTAGCATGTGGGATTACTTTGGTTTTGTATTTCAAATATAAAATGTCAAATACTTTGTAGCTTACAATATTCACTTATCAGCATAAACATGAGATGGATAGATCTATCTATTTTAGGGATCGACCGATATCGTTTTTTTTAGGGCCGATACCGATACAGATTATTAGTGGTTAAAGAAACCGATAACCGATATTTAGAACAGATATTCATTTGCACCAAAAATGTTAATTTTGGTGTCAAAATTGGGAATAACACACGGTCAGACTGAATACAGAATACTGGTCGTTTTTTTTGTAAACTGAAAATCTGTGATATACAGACCTTAAACTGTTGGATAATAATACAAAATCTGATTAGTTTCTAGTCTGATGATATATGAATAACAGTTAATGATCTCAGGTACATCTAGTCTGATTAAGTGCAAACCAATAAAGAGAGGGCAGAAAAAGGAACCGTGGCCCATTTCATTTATTGGTTGCTTTTGTAGTTATTTTTCATATACATAGTAACATCAAATAGCATTATTAGTTTATAAATAAAAAACTTAAACTTTCACTGGTTACAAGACTTTATTAAAATAATTTGTAATTTCATAAATTTGTCATATATTTTCTGCAAATTACTATTTTTACTCCAATGCAAAGTCAATTTAATGGATTTTCTTCTATACTTTTTAATTGTAGGTCTTGATTTTTTACATGGTAATACAGATAGAGCTACAAGTATATTATCTGTTATGTATTAATGTGAGACAGCAGGAACATTCAACAGGTCATTTAAAACTAAACGCATTACTTAAAATTACTAACATAGGTGAAGATGGTGACTAACTTGATGACAAGGTTACACATGCAGCTCATTAGTGGAAGGATGGTTTCCATTCCTAGTGAACACATCTGAGCAGCGTTGTCATGACAACGTCACGTCAAAAATATTCTACATATTCACGTCTCATGCGCCACCAAACTCCATAAAGTGTTTGGAAAAAAACACCCTACAGAAACAGCGATTTCTCCGACGGCATGTGGAGATCTCCACGCGCGGTCAGAGCTCCAGTATGAAGACAGCATGCTTTTCAAGTTTTACTGTTAACACGTAAAACTGTTAGCAAACGACATGAAACATTTTGAAAGTCGACCGCTTGTGAAATCTAACAGGTTCATCTGTGGACTACATGCTGTACCCATGTTGTTAGGTGTTATTTTTATTACATAAAAGGCGCTCCACATCATGTTCACTTGATGAAGTTTCCCCCCGTGGTGCTATTTATTTTTAGAGACGTAATCATTTAGGCTATTTGCACAACCGTGTCGCACTACATGAGCATATAGACGTGCAGGCAGGTAGGTCCAGGTGTCGCCTCTGGACATGCATGACATTGAAACTGATCATGATAAGGTTTTGCCGTCTTTAGCATTGAGGGTTTTTATTGCAACTTCTCAACCGCAGTGCAGCGCTCCTCTCCGCTCCCCTCAGCTTAGGAGCTCCAGCTAGAAGCGTCAGTGCTACACAGCCCCTGACAGCCAATCAGTGGGGGCTGTAGGCGGGACATTGTCATACAGCCCAGAGCGATGCCTTCAGGCAGAGAGAGATGCTGTATGAGAGCTAAAGGAGTGCGTTTTAAAATAAACTTATTTTAAATTGGCTATTGGTGGGAAAAACGGCCAATACCGATTATCATAAAATTGCCAAAAATCGGCCATGCCGATTATTGGTCGATCCCAAATAAATAAAATATAAAATTTCTATTCTGAATTAAAGATTGATTAAAACAATGTAAACATAGTTTACATGAAATACTCAGCATGCCCCAATTGATAATGTAGCATTTATAAAACAGACTGGAGTTGTCCTTCACTTGTGCCAAACTGTTTGGAATACACTTCATGCTTTTACATGTCCAACAGCATAGTCCCCCCCTTGCACAAGACAGATTATCCCTATATCCTGTGCCAACATTGGACTGAATTTCTAATCAAACCCTGAATGCTGAGTAGAAAGAGTGGATCTGTAAATACCAAATAATCACATCCTGAACATTTCTGAGCATTAGCCTGAGAGGACAGTAAAGATACTCACCTGGAATATGCTTTTCTGCTGCTGTGCAGGTATGTGAGCATCAGACCGTGTCACCACACCTTGGTCTGATGGTTGCTGCTTTGTGTGAGAAGGAAAAAATATTTACAGATTGAGTTCACCTTTGAAATGTTACATGATATAATTCCATCTCAGTATGCATTTTCGCACTTTATAGTGAGTGGAAAGCCTGATTAAAAATCACATCTACTTTTTGGACCTTCAAGCAATATAAACATAGCTAAAACCTCCAAAACTGTAATGCAGCAAGCCACTGAGATGGATATGTACATGTAAGTCCAATTCATATGTCCCCCATGCAAGGTACATGCTTTCAATTACTATACCAACAAATTTTCACATTAATCCTTTAATGAACATGTACACCATTTTCAGCCCAGTTTCTGAATTGATGTACCCCCCTTTCCATCAACTTGCACAAAGGACTGTTTTTAGACATGCATGCATTAGAGAGAAAAAAAAAATCTTCCAGAGCTATTATGCAAATTTATGCCCACCATCTTTTACTTTTTTTTTTTTTTTTTAAAGATGTGCAATTTTCCTTTAAAAGCATGCATGTAGCATCACAGGACCAGATTTTACTTTGTATATAGCAGCATGCAAAGTGTTGTTACTTATCCACTGTACACCTGGAACTGCAAAAGAAAAACAAAACAAAAGCAGATACTTACATTGGTCGTGTTGGGTTTGGGGTGAGTTGGTAGAGTTCCACTTGCCTTCATGCTGCTGACTAGTTTATTAAAGGCTGACATGTCTGTGTCACGTGAGCGTGGACGGCTACTTGAACCACCAGTTAATGCCTCCTCTAAATGCTCAGCCATAAAGGGGGTGCCATTTCCCCTCTGTGGAGGAGACACCTTCCTCACATGTGGTTCTGAACCAAGTTTCATCCCCTTCATCTCACCCTCCACTTCTTCCAGTGAGAGCACCACCCCCGAGTTAGCTGGTGACAGTTGGATAAATAAGCCATCTTTATCACTCCGATCAAAACTTCAAAGGATATAATTGCAACTTATGACAAAATAGTTTTGCTTAAAAAAAAGGATGTTTCACTTTGTTGCTACCAATTTTTTAGCTTGGTAAAAAAACAAAAAAACAAGCACTCACTGCTTTCTCGTAGTCTAGCTTTGTTGACTGAGAGGGTGGACAGAAGGGGCTTCAGGTCTATTTTTGCCTTGTGCAACAGCTCCAGGATATCCACTTTTTCTTTGCCATCTGCTGACTGAATAGGTGTGAAGTACGAGGCAGGGCCTTGGCCTGAAGATCTGCAATGTGGCTCAAACCCTTCAGAGGAAACAAAATAATCAAGGTTTAAATCAATTTAAGTAACCTTAGAACCATTTATGGTGTTGACCAAATACTTTGCAAAAATGACTGTTAATGCAACTGTAGCTGGGTAAAGCTTCAAGTTTTTGTTCACACGTTATAAAATGAATTCATTCAAGGGATTTGCTCAAAAATCTGGTTTTGCTTATTCAACGACTGCACTGTTAAAACCCCACTACGAAAATTAGAAATACCTACCAGGAAGATTTTCCAGCTCCTCATGAGGAGTGGACCTCAAACTGCTGGACTGGCTGCCTGATGGGCTCAGGTTACTTGAAAACCATTGACTGAAGCGGCTAGCTGATACAGGACCCTCTCCCAAAACATCCTCTATCATCTGGAAGACAGAGACATAGGTGTGTGCGGCAGACTGAGAAACATTCTACAGACTGAAGGGTGCAAAAACAGAGGTGGAACTTACGTTTGGAGGGTTTTCCATGGATTTAGCACAAATTGTGCTGAAGATTGTGGGCAGTATCACTGAATGCACTGCTGTTTGGCAATATTGATTTATCACCACAAACTGCTTTAGTTTAGACTCTTGTTCACTTATTTCTCTAACCAATAAAGTCTTGCATGTATGATGGGCATAAATTTACACTGACAATACCTTTCAAAATCTCCTTAACCACATTCAAGAACCCAAAGAACAGAATATTGAGAAAGGGCACCATTTAGTGACAGTATGCACCATTTAGGATTATGGACAGTAAGCTCGAGCCAGTTCAGCTGAGGTAATCTTGTACTAAAAGTATCCACTTAGTACTATCAATCAGAATAGCTTGTTCAGTTTTACATGTAAAACAAAATGAAAATGTATGAATGCACCATGTAAAATCAGAACATTTCTAAAGCCATTAACCCAGTGAAACGATTATTAAACCAAATCCCCTTCAAGTCTTGCCACCTGTGAGCATATGAAAACCTCAACTGATCAGGATTCTGTAAATATAAAAGGAGGAAAAAAAAGGTGTGGGTTAAGAGTAGGGCTGGGCGATAAAATTATCCTAAAATTGAATCAAAGTTAAAATTAGTTAACCTTGCTAAGTATTATATATTTTCAGTAGATCCATTAGGAGTAAATGGCCTGTCCCTCTATACTAGGCATCACCAACTCAAGACCTCTTGAGCCAGTGTCCTGCAGGTTTTAGAGGTTTCCCTGCTGCAGCACACCCGACAGTTTAATGGCTCATCAAGAGGATATTGCAGAACTTTATGCTATGCACACATGCTATAAATCACCTTTCAAACCTCCTGTATCTGCACAGATACACCTACATGTTCAGAAGCAAGTCTTCTGCAATGACATCGTTGCACCATGACAGTCTTGTTCCATAAATTAAGTATAAGACCCTTTCAGAAACCTTCTCTAGAAAGCCCCTAGTGAAAAATAAAGACTGGCAACCTAAAGTCTGCCTGTGCCGACTGTAGCTAGAGACAAGAGCAGCTTGCACTATTGTAAGCACACTCTAAAAATGAAGGGCAGCCAATGTTACCAAGTAGAAGTTGTAACAGACTGAACTGCAGCAGCCCTGCAGCTGACAAGGATGTGAAAATGAGGGCTAAAGAAACTATGAAAGCTTTATGTAGCTTATGACAATATAAATGCAATAAAGAATTCATTAAAGTCGCCCAGCCCTAATTAAAAGTGATGACACCTGTGAAATTTACACCATAAACCCAATGAACGAAAAAACAAAAACACAAAAAAAACAAAGTGCAGCCCAGTACTTACAGAAGCCAGTCCTGGCATAGTCTTCTCTAGATTGAAGAATTCATTAAAGTCAAAGTCTCCAGTTGACTGCTCTGGAAGAACATCAGGATGGGGAACTTCCTGATCAGCTGTAGGTTGCAAGCCTGCTTCTTGATCCTCCAATAGTCCACCATTACATTCCACCGCTGCAAAGAATACATTTGAGATGAGAACAAATACCCCACATATTACCTCATTTAAAACAATTCAGAAACAAACAACTGAAAACAAGGCTTTGACCTGCCTTCTTTAACAGACTCCGTCCGCTTCCTTGATCGCTTTGATCTGCGTTTATCGTCCTCTAGGATTTTGTCATCAAATCCAGTGAGCTCAATTGTCTCGGACTGGCTAGTGGGACCCCCAGAGAACCACTCTGGCTCCTCCTCTGCATAAGAGTCATTTCTTCTCCTTTCACTAAACACACGTTTGTCACCAAAATCTCTCTGCAAATGATCATATGAAATAGTGTCAACGCAGCTGTAAAAACAGGAATAAAAATATCAACACGTGCCAACAAATGCATTAAAACAAATGACACAATGTCTTAAAAACAAATCATAGTGAAAAGCAACACCTTCATTGTGTTCAGATATTGGAAGTAAATATGAGATATTACAAGCAAAAATACAAAAATCCTTTCGAAAAATAAACTTCCTAAAGCAAATTTGCACAGGTTCATCTGTGAAGCAAGATGTGGTACAAATAACAGCAAGCTTTTAAACATTTTTTTTAGTAAGCTTTAAATTAGGGAAATACAGAAAGACTGCATAAAATCTGGATGGAAATACAATCTGATTGAACTTAAAGCAAATACTAACCCTGAATCTTTTATCTTTAAAGTCTCTCTCACGTTCCCTTTCTTTCTCTGCACGGGCTTCTCTCTCAAAGGCCCGGGCAGCAATTATGCGTCCACTGCCGATTCTCCGAGCCCCTCCTAGACGGAGGTTCTCATTCTCCTTATTTTCCAGGGGACTGATTGGCCGACGGCCATGGGGTGCAAGGGCAGCATTGCCTTGACATCCACCTCCAAAGCTTCGCCGCTGTGGGCTCAGTATGACATCTAAATCATCCTCCTTTAACCGCTCACGGGGATCTGAGTAAATTCAGAAAACAGGCATGGCTTTAGGTGTTTTAAGTACATAGACTAAGTCAATAGTCCTCTGATACCAACATTTTACCAAACATTAAAGTTTACAGCAAACACTGCAACGAAAATCAGCAGTAGTGAGCAACATACTTACAGAAGGTGATGCTAGTATAAGTATTTGGAGACAGCGCAATATGATCAACATGCTGGTGCTTTCCACAAGCAATTTTTTGGGGTGTTTTGTAGTAGTAAACTTGAGGCATTTAATTTCACTCAAGAAGGCTACTCGCGGTGTATCTTTCATGGTCTCTTTTCTCCCATAATTCATTTCGAACAAGATGACAGGCACAATCACGATTCTGAAGACAGGCAGCAAAGTGCCGAGAAGTACGTTTTTAAGAGTAAGTATTTCTTTTACATTAGAGATGTGACCCAATATAAAAAACTTTTAAGTTTGTGGCATAAAAATGGTGTAATATTTAATATTTGTGGATTTGTAAGTGGCTAATGAAGTGTCTACCAGCTACTTTAACAAAGCCAGCCACCAAAGCAGATTTTAAAATGAGACTTTTAGCGGACATTTCCGGCTCCGTTTAGTTTTTCTAATGCAGTAATCTGAAGGAATTGGGGGGGAAGAACGAGAATGCTTTCATATCTGCAATTGCTAAGCAACAGGGGACTGGAGCACTGTAGGAAATTCTCGCTTACGAGGTAGGCTTGTCTCATTTCACAAATGAATAAACGGCTTCGTAGTGCACAGCCTGGAGGCCACTGTGTAGCCTTCATAGGCTGCCCACTCCGAAGTGTGCAGACCCTGAAATGAGAAAACTAATATATACCCAATTTCACAAGGTGTACTTGAATGAACCATGAAGCCCTACTTACTCTGACATACAAGAATGTAGAGGTCAGATTGTAAAAGGTGTACCTTTAACCCTTTAAAAGCAGGGGTGTCCAAAGTCATACCTCAAGGGTCGCTGTCCTGCAGGTTTTCGATGTTTCCTGCAGCAGCACACCTGAATCAAACTGATGGATAAACATGCTTGATTCACACTTCACAAGCTGTTGAAGGGAGCCATTTAATTTGAATCAGATGTATTGGATCAGGAGACATCTAAATCCTGCAGGACAGCAACGAGGACCGGAGCTGGACACCCCTGCTTTAAAGCCTGACCCAAGGTAAAAAATAAAAATAATAAAAATTCTAATTTTTAATGCAACTACTTTGCAGCTGGTAAGGGAAAGGGCAGGGGGGAGGCATCGCAGTAGATGGTGGTGGTCTGTGTGACCATTAAAAAAAAACAAAAAAAACACTGTTTCATGTTAGCTATACTGCCAAACGCTGTTCCCACAGTTTCCGGTAGTAGTACTCCATTTGTTTTTCCATCAGGGTATGCATCCAACAGGGCACTAAAAACTGACCAAATTATGCACATAAAGGACGCAGAAGATGGACAAAAGGCTCCGTTTCTTTAGCGTATGGAGCATAATTGGGCCTTTGGTTAGGAAGTGTGTATGTTGGTAAGAGTTCCTACTTCACATCATTTGCTGCCAAACTTTACTATACATATACTGTTATTTCATATTGATATCAGCATGGAGAGAAAAAAAAAAGGGGGTGCCTCATTCTAAACACGCATTAGGAGTGCAGTTCCATCAAAGAATATCTTGCCATGAGATTCATGTCTGAAAACATTCACTCAATTCTATATACAAAAGCTGAAAATGTGTTCATGTGTGAAAGCGTCTCCCCACATACACCCCTTCACAGGGTTTTTATAGATCTCTAGCACAGAAATCCAGACACACAAGACTTACAGAAAATCTATTTTACCTGGGATTCTTCGTTTCAAAGGAACTCTATCTTCCATGTAGTCCTTCTTAAAACCTTCCACAGGAGAGCTCCGCTCTGAGGTGGGGTATAACGATGCATGCCATTTCTCTGGGTCCCAAACACCATCACTGAATTTTTAATTAAAAAACAGTGCATTGAACCCAGTTAGAAATATAATCTCATTTTACATAAAACTGACCGTCTCCACTGGATAAATAATTGTGTGTTGCAAAATATTCTCGTCAGATATGAATGATACAAATGTCACAAAAAATAATTTCATGTTCCTAAATATTAGGGAGGGCATTAAAAGTTGGAGCAAAGTGACTGACCACTACATGAGATCATCCAATCTTAAACTGGAATAAAAGTTACATTTTTCAGAAAAATTGTGCAAATGACATCAATGAAAGACTTCTCTTACATTAACAGCTCCAACTTTTTGTAGATTAATTTTTCAAATGTGGCTTGTAGTAAACTTAAATAACTAACCTCAAATTCAGAAGATGTATGAAGGTAATGATAACCACATGTTTTAAAACAGGAGGTTGTTCTCCATTTAAGGAGAGCCCATCCATACTGCTATTTGGCAGATTAGTTTTACTTTCACTGATGATCTGGTATGACAATGTGGATTTTTTTTTTTTCCTTAAACATCAAAATAAAGAATCTTACCTGTCATATTTCTCACAGAGACATTCAGGTCTTTCATTGGAAATTGGCAATTCTTTTATATGCATAAGCTCATCCTGTAAAGAGATAATATTACATTGTGTTAAGAACTATGTGGCTTCCTTGTGAATATTCTGCTGAAATTTCATACCACCTTGGTGTATCTGTATGGAGCTGTGGCTACTGGCTGTTGCTTGGGCGGTTCCACAGCTGTATCCCCATTCTTTTGCTGTTCACAGGCATCTTTCTCCATGACTAATAGCAGGTTAGACTGCTTCTAGCCAAACAATATCTCCTGCTGGAAAGAAAACGGTTCATTTATAAGTCAGACAAGCATATTAGGTGTCACCTCCTACAATATTAGATACAAAATATACATGCCTATCAATTTATAAAATCAATGAAAGCATACTTTCAAAATTGAGTTGATATGGCATTTTTCTTGGCACTACCCACATAAAATGCCATTTTAAAAGATTAGCGTGAAAAGCCATAAACGTAATGCAAATAAAGTTACTGTGAAAACAGTACATCACATACAAAAACGTTTTTTGCTACAGATAAAAACCATGCCCTTACGTCGACCAAGCACTCACTGGGATAGCTCTAGCAAATGCTGCTGGCCAATTACAAAGTTAATTGACAACAACCGGAGGCTGATTGCATGAGAAGCATGTCAATTACAACAATTGCAAAGTGTTGGCGTTAATTAACCAATTGTCTATAGAGTCTGTGTGGTTTACGGAACCCTTTTGAAAGAAACATATTCAGACTTTTGTGAAACGTTCATTTAGAAGTACTTCTCGATTAATAATCCTTTTATAGAACATGTATAAAATTAAAAATGTCTGCTAACAATTGCTACACATTTGTGAATGATAAGCTACACCGAGTTAGCGTCCCACACATATTTAACTCTAAACTCTGTTACTGGTATAAAAATTAAACCAACTCGTAAATAATTAGGACATTTAGACTAACATAAATTACTTACTTTAAATGATGCGAGGAACACTGGCTGCTAACGCACAAGCAGCAGGTTTGCGTTAGTTAGCTAGCTAGCTTAGCACCTTTCGCTAGCTAGCCAACTAGCTGGGGAATGGGTATAATGCCCACCCAGCGAGTAACAAATCGTATGCCGGTTGTGCTGTTGAAGTAATTTTAGTAAATACACACTATTGCGAGGTAACCTAACACAAAAACACAGGTCCAAATAACAAATTAAGTCACACGGAAACTGTGTAATCTCAAATTATTGTCTTCTCTTTCTCTGTTTTCTAAGTCGTAGCAGCAATTTTCCTACGATCACCGCTTTAAGAAGGTCCTGGGAGAGATTAGATTGTGTCCATTGCGCCTTTGTAGAATTTGAATAGTCTGAGTCTAGCGCGTTTAAGTGGCATGGTATTTCAATATTTAAACAATTGTATAGAAATCAGTGGTTGCTAGTAAGATATAAATCTCACCAAAATGTGGATAAAGTAAAACTTACTTCGTGGGGGGTAATGTTCATGCTAAATCTAAAACACTATACGGGCATTATTCGGGCAACTATAGGTTGCATTAGGGTGCGCTTGATTTGTTTCACTTCATAGCAAACTCTCGGGGCTTTGCAGAACATGAAAAACCGCCCTCACGGACGAACAAAGAATAATAATGCATACTGAGGACCCATGGTGTTATTGATACTTCACCAGAATAATTAGTTACAGTATATATTGTTGTTTTGTGGAAAGTCACATAAATAAAACCTCGGACTTGCGTCAATAGATTATTAAACAGGTTATTATCAAACCGCTATAACCTGAAGTTACTGCGCAGAGCATAACCCAAGCTGTTGTTACGAACTGACCCCAGCCTCACACCAATTGTCACGTGACAAGGAAAAACAAACGCGCGGCAGTTGGTTAAATCAACAGTAGTGACATTAATGTAGCATGTTATTTTTTTTCATACAACAATGACTTGAAAGATTGTCTTAGTATGAGCGTGTAATTGTAAAGTGACGTCTGTGATCGTGCAAATGTGTGTAGGGGCTTGAGTTTTTATAATGCAAAGTAATTCCGCCAGCAACTCTGATCAAGTGAGAACCCGACCACTCAGATCTGGCGGTGCCACTAAACAGGTGCGAAAAGTTCAAACCAGAAAAATTCCTTATAGAGTTGGATACACCTGGAACAAAGGCGGAAGACTCAAGGAGCTGAGGATAAGGTGCTGAGACGTTTTATGTACCATATTTCACCATACCACTATCATGTCTTAAGACTTGGTTAAACTTTTTTTCTTTTTAATCTCTCCAGGCATTTGGCAAGAAAGTTTCTGAAAATATGGATAAAAAACACATTTGGTCGGATTCTTCCTCATGAAGCCAGGTAACAACATGTTAGACTTATTTTGCAACTTAAGTTCGTAAAATAAGAAGTGTGTTCATCCGTTCATTTTTCAAGCCAGTCGTGTTTTTTTATCACGTCTTATGTCCCATTTCAGCCTGGATTGTCTTCCACTGTGTAAAGAAATATTGTGTTTTACAGGTTCTACTATAACAGCGTAGTCCTGAGACGAACCTTTGAAGGATGGAGAGATGAGTGGTGGGCCTCCAGGAGGGAGTGGAGTCTTACAGTACGAGCAGAGTGTCACTACAGGTCATTACAGGACATTATGCTAGACTGTATAAAATCTTACACCTCAGGTTGCTGCTTAAACATTGTTAGTGTGTGCTAATAGGATTCTGTTCATTTTAGATATTACCTGTGCAACTGGACATTCCATTGTTGGAGAAACTTTATATCTTTGCAGAAGGAGAAGAGGGCAAAATTGCAGAGAGCACAATCATTAGGTATGATTTATCATAGAGAGTAAGTCTGTCATCTGCCTCAGAGTGTTGTTCAAAACTTAGATTTTTTTTAAATCAGCTGACAGGCGACTGAAGCAACTTGTTTGGGACAGATGGAAGGCTTTCATAGAGATGAGAAGAATGCAGAGCAGAATGCTTGAGCCAGTTCTTGCACAAAGGAGAGTCTCAACTATCCAGTGAGATTTTACTGTATTTATTGATCAGATATTCTACTATAATGTTGCGTATGCTATTGTTTTTAACACTGAGTGTGTGTGTTGCAGTTCAGCATGGAATTTGTGGCAGACTAAGCTACAGCAGGAACAACATTTGAAGCAGAGGGCACTGAGCTTACAGAGCAAGGTGAAACACAGCCCACTGTGTTGGTGTTTGTTTTCAACTTTATGTCCAGTGAGTGCTTATTTCCTCTGTACTTTCTCTTATTATGTGTAACTTTTCTATTTTCTCCAAGGCTTGGCTTTTGTGGAAAGAGATGTACAGAGCTGCTTGTTGCCAGAAAGAAAAAGAATCCAAAGCTGCTTTTCACTTCACTCTCAAACTGAAAAGAAGAACTTTCCATCAGTGGATAAATTATGTGTCCTGTCGTCAGACCAAAAAGAAAACACAAGGTGTTTATGGTTTGGCACTAAACCCTTTCTTGTATTTTTCATTATTTGTTTTGCTCTCTCTTCCAGCTATTTATGCGTTGTGTCTTTCTTTTCTTTTGTATGTGTTTCTTTTAGCTGTGGCTCAGCGTGCCGGTTGTCTGCACCTGATGAGGAAATGTTGGAAGAGATGGAGCATCTCGTTTGATCACAGACAGAGCGAAGAGGCCCTTTTGAAGGCTGCAAGCCATTTGACTGTCAGGAGCATTCAACACAGAGCACTGATGCACTGGAAAGCTTGTATCCTAATCCATACATAAAACAAATAAGGCTTCAAAATCACACATAGTCTGCTGAATCCGTACATCTGTTTAGTTCTTTAGCGCTTCAGTAGACATGGATCTGTGCAGAGAGGAGGCTGAAAGAGACCAGAAAGCAACTCAACATTTCCATCATCTTTTAATGGTAAAAAAAACTAAACAAACAAATGAAGCAATTCTAAATGGGCAGAATGTGTGATCATGTCATGTACTGATCGGTGTGTTATTCTTGTTGCAGCGTGCTGGATTGCAAGGGTTGTCTCTTAACATCATGTGGAACAAAGCACACCGACTGAACAACAACATAGCTGTCCAGCACTGTCAACAAACGGTGACTGATTAGCACTAGATGACCCAAATGTTATATTGTCAGTAAAGTTGCAAATGTGTCTGATGGTTTAATGTTTGTATTCTTTATAGATGATACGTAAGTATTTGAAACTGTGGAGGGATCGTCTGGAGGAGGCTGAGGATCAGAGGTTTCAACCTCTAACTGAGATGGCACTGACTAACTACAGGTGTTTTTATTCACATTTTCTATGTTTTATTTTTTTTTAGCAGTGTTGATTGTTTTGCTCTGGACTAAAAAGCATGTTAATCTTATTTTTGTGAAGAATTGTTTTTTTTCATTGTAGGATTTCTCTGTTGAAAATCTGTTTCCATGACTGGAGAGATAAACTTGCTGAGCTAAGACACATGCAGGTATTTTAACATACGTAACTCAATTAATTCAACTTAATTCAATTGGAAACTTGAGAAAGGCGACATGTGGAAGTTCAGTTTATCATCAAGTAAAACAAATCTCTTCAGTTAACATCACCACTTATAATGTAATATCTCCAGGTTGTATTGTGACTGCTGATGACCACGTACAGCTACTTAGTGCTTCTTTCATCAATAAAAACACTTGAATTCTGTGATAAAAGAAAAATAAAGAAGTTGACATTTGATCAAACAATCCTTCCATTCATACCAAGTTTGAGCACAAAGCATCACATATATATATATATATATATATATATATATATATATATATATATAAGAATGGTCTGTGTGCAACGGAAACTAGCCCAAAATAAAATA
>JBBBVU010000003.1:23531972-23564795 GCA_037177055.1 Atherinosoma microstoma
ATGTATGTATGTATGTATGTATGTATGTATGTATGTATGTATGTATGTATGTATGTATGTATGTATGTATGTATGTAATTAGTTATTAAATATATATATGGGATTAGTTTATCAAATAGTAGCTTGTGGTTATATATGTACTGTTAGGTTTGCATCAGAGGAGAGAGATTTAGATTTTTATTTTTAATTCATTTTAGATTTTTTAAATATTTTTTGTCATAGGAAACTTTGGCAGCCAATCCAAACATAGAGTTCAAGCTCTTTGAGTCTCATCAGTATGGAGAAAGTGATCTACTGTTTAAAGATGCAACGGAGTGTCTTGTCCATACAAGCCACATGGACTACCGCTCCATCCTCGGAGAGGAGTTTTACACTCACGTGGAAACTGTCTTCAACTGCACACACTCTGGTAACACCCTAAACACACACAGTGGCAGATTGTAGTGCATGGCAGCTTTCTAATGTACCTTTCCCACAACAATAACTGACATATATATGTCCACTTTCCTCACTACAGATATCTTGGAGTTTTGTAACCAAGATGTGTGCAGCATATTCTAATGGAGGAAAACAACACTACCTTTCCCTGTTTCTCAGTAATTCAACTTTTATTAAAACCATCACTGGTGTCATCACAGTCATTAAAAGATTGAACTGAAATAAGGCCTTGGTTTCTCTCTTGAAACACTGAGATGCCTCCATGACTCGCATCTTTGTGTACGTCAAAGACACCTTTTTTTTTTTATTGTTTGTAAATCCGACAACACGTTTTTTCAGAAATCAAAACTCTAAGAAAATGTGTGATTAATTCTTCTTGAATCTAATTTAATCTTAAAACTTTTCTGAAATAGATGCTTTTGACCCTGTAGATGACTGTGCTCATTCAACCATTTGAGACTGAAGCTTTGGTTGCAACAAAGATACACAAATGAAGTGATCACAAGAAGAAACTTTCAGACTCCTCCTACATTACATGCAATCTTTACAAGATATGTAATATTTAGTCATATGTGCTGATATTGCTTTTAGTTTTCTGGTATAAGATTGTTTAGAGACCGGTAAAATGTTCAGTTTCTAAAACTTCATTCAAAGGTAACAAAAGCATGTACATTACTCCTGGTTAAATGTAAATTCATACACTTGCCAGTCACTTTATTAGGTATACCTGTCCAATTGCTTATTAATACAAATTTCTAATCAACCAATCACACGGCAGTATTTCAATGCATTTAGGCATGAAGACATGGTCAAGATGACTTGCTGAAGATAAGACTGAGCATCAGACTGGAGAATAAAGGGGATTTAAGTAACTTTGAACATTACATGGTTGTAGGTGCCAGACGGGCTGGTCTGAGGATTTCGGGAATTGCTCATCTACTTAGATTTTATCACACAACCAACTCCAGGATTTACAGAGGATGCCCAGGAAAAGAGAAAATATCCAGTGAGCGGCAGTTGTCTGGACTGAAATGCCTTGTTGATGCCAGAGGTCAGCCGAGAATGGACAGACTGGTTGGACATGTAACAACATGAAAGCATGGATCCATCTTGCCTTATATCAGCGGTTCAGGTTGGTGGTGGTGTGATGGTGTGGAGGATATTAAGTTGGTACACGTAGTGCTCCTTAGTTGCACTTGAGTATTGTTTAAATGCCACAACCTACCAGAGTATTGTTGCTGACCATGTTCATCCCTGTGACCACGGTGGTACCCATCTTCCAATGGCTACTTCTAGCAGGATAATGCACTATGTCACAAAGCTCAAATAATCTCAAACTGGTTTCTTGAACATGAAAAGGATTTCACTGTACTCTAAGTGCCTCTGCAATCTACAGATCTCAATCCAACAGAGCACTTTTAGGGTATGGTGGAAAAGGAGATTTCTGATCATGACTGTGCAGCTGACAGATCTACAGCAAATGCATGATACTATCATGTAAATATGGACCAAACTCTCTGAGGAACGTTTCCAACACCTTGTTCAATCTATGTCATGAAGAGGTACGGCGGTTATGAAGGGAAAAGACAATTCAACTCAGTACTAGCAAAACATACCTAATAAAATGGCCAGTTTGTGTATGCTCAACATTTTTATATACTAATTTGGAGTAGTTGTTGTTTACTTGAGTCTTATATTTCTACTCCAACTAAGAGACAAATGTTTTTTCCTTCAAAATGTTCAGACTTATTTCTCTAATTATGGTTTTGTAGGAAAGAGGTGATAAAGTATGAGTAAACGTAACCAGTATGTTTTCTGATATGTTGAACTGTCCAACATTTTACAGTCGAAAACCTGAAATGATTAACTGTTTAATCAGTCAGTTGTCACTGGTGATGTAAACACCTGTTTACCTGTGACAGTATTTCCTTCACTTGTCAAAATTATTAAAAGTAATTATAATCCTACAGTTTGTTGTAGCTTCTTTCAGGTGTTACATGACCATTGACATAACTAAATGAAATTGGTTAATTCATTTAGGTATGTTATAACAGAAATAGTGGTTGCTTGCTTTGACAAATAATTGGTGCCGTAGCAATTTAAAGTTTACTACAATTCCCATCTTACATCGCGACTCTTTGGTGTGACATTGAAGCAGGGACTTCCTGTTCTTTACAGTCTGACAAAGGTTCCCATCTTATGTCAGCCTGTTTTGGTTTGACATGTTACTTAACTACTCTTCATAGCTGCCGACTCTTTGTATCGCTGCTATCTACAGTAACTTTACATCAGTGGTGGTCGTTAATAAGGTAAAGTAATTAAAGTGAAGTCAACCAGCCGTTAATGACCGGTTTAGACGTGGGATAAGTCCAATGACTTGTTCTATTTCCAAGTGTTCGTGTTAACCTGTTATGGAGTCGAGCTTTGCTGACGTTAAAACTGTAAATTCACGGCAAATGATGCTCTATAAATAAATTTGCCTTGCCATTCCTAAATGAGAAGTGTGAAATGATAAGGCGTGACAACGTACACTCAAAGCTACTGGACAGTCAACGTTCATTGTCTAGTTTTAAAACGCCGACACGAAGGACGTGTGCATGTTTGTAACCGGTGTTTTTTTGTTTGTTTTTGTTGTCCCTGTAGATGACACTACCATGGCGGGTCATCACCCTGCACACAGCTCCTATAAGAAAAGCCTCGTCAGTCGCTGCAGGTAAGCTGAACTTCGTGCCCGCCTGCAGCACCGCTGACAGCCACTCACTAGAACTGCTGCAGGACTTTGTGAACCGGGCCAGGCGCATGTTTATCATTAGCGGAGCGGGTCTTTCCACCGAGTCAGGCATCCCTGACTACCGCTCGGAGGGTGTTGGGCTGTACGCCCGCACCGACAGGCGACCCATGCAGCACGCAGAGTTTGTCCGCAGTGCAAAGTCCCGCCAGCGATACTGGGCCAGAAACTTTGTCGGATGGCCGCAGTTTTCTTCCCACCAGCCGAACTCCGCACACAGGGTGCTGCAGCGCTGGGAGGACAGAGGGAAGCTGCACTGGCTGGTCACACAGAATGTAGACGCTCTTCACTCGAAGGCGGGACAGAACAGGCTGACAGAGCTCCACGGCTGCGCCCACAGGTGAGAACACAGCTGGTTCAAGTACCTGAATGATTACTTTAAATGATCAAAACAATCATTTATCAGCCCCCTATTAATATTCGGGTTTATTTCTGGATTATTTTATTGACCCATTTAAGAGTTTTTACTTTATTATGGTTATAGATTGATTTAATTGCAGTGTTGCTCATCATTTTAAAGAGTAGAGGAATGTTCTGAATGAACAGTGCTTGTAAAGTTGATGATCACATAAATACAGCATAGATTATTTTACGGTTACATAAAGTAATATTGTATAACTGAGTTTATACAGCAGATTAAGGATGAAATATCTACGTCCTTAGGGTGATGTGCCTGGGCTGCGGTGCCATCACACGGAGGGAGGATCTGCAGAAACAATTTGTATTATTAAACCCAGAGTGGACAGCTCAGGCTGGTGCTGTGGCGCCTGACGGGGATGTTTTCTTAGAGGAAGAGCAGGTTCAAAACTTCAGAGTACCCTCCTGTGAGGACTGCGGGGGAATACTGAAGCCAGAGGTCACATTTTTTGGAGACAGCGTCAACAAAGCAGTTGTTAATTTTGTGCATGATAGACTGGCTGAGTCGGATGCAGTGCTAGTCGTAGGGTCATCATTACAGGTACAGAGAAAGGGGAAAACATTGACACAAATAGCATTTGATTACAACTCTTTATTTGTTGAGTTTTGCATTCAATTGTATTCCTCTTTGTCGTTTCCCAGGTGTACTCAGGATACAGGTTTTTACTTGCAGCAGGTGACAAGAAGATGCCAGTCGCCATTCTGAACATCGGGCCCACCAGGGCAGACCACCTGGCTGAGCTGAAAGTAAGCAGCCGCTGTGGTGAGGTGCTGTCAGCAATTCAGATCCACTGATGCTGTGGACAGTGTTTGGACCATCTGCTCTTCGCTGGCCAAAACTACCTCAGATTTAGATAAATAAAAACCTGAGGTGTATTAAGTATAAGGTGATATGACAGGAGCCACAATCTGCTGCACTCGAAGAAAATTCGCTCCTATAATCACTACACGGCAAAAACTGATACTACACTCAAGTACTGTATAAATAATGGATGTCGATGAGAATTATGGTAAAAATGTTTAACAACTTTATTGGCAGAGCAAACTGCAGAAAAAAACATGAATACTTAAATTGTAGTTTATGTTTGACTTTATGGAGATCCTGATTTTTAAAAAGTGAGGATGGAGCAAGGTCTGTGTGACTAGACTCTTCACGGTTGTATACTAATGCTGCTTTTAAGCTACAAAAGAAACAGTGATGTGAAACACTTTAAGAGATATAAAGAGCATATTGCTGTTAAACAAATAATGTTTAGCATTATTTATGTATCACATTTAAAGCAAACTAAAGAGGAATTTTATCACTAAGTGGAAAAAATGCAATAGATTTCATAAGTCTCCAGTACTCCAGGAAATTTGTTCAAACGACTGTGTTCAGGTTTTTTGTGTTATGGAGTCCTTATCCTCATGCTGGTGTATCAAATGGTTAGATTGTTGCCAAATTTACATCTTTCAAAATACTGCTAATGCCTTATTTAAAATGGTTTGGATGACGTGTGTAGCACCCAGCCTGGATCTTTGAGGTTTTTAGAAAATATACATATCAGATTAGTTTTTCTGTTTTGTTTTTTTAAGTGCATCATCGAAGCTTCAATTTGAACACATTCAATGACTTGCAGGAGTTTCTAAAATGGCTAAATTAATAAATAATGGGCTGGAACCAAACATTTGCACACTTCTCATGATTATTTCTTAGTAATATCCAAACTTGGAAATATTTTTAGGAGGCAGCAAAGAGTCTTTTAAGCCCTGTGTTTATGCATTATCAATTCAGTGACATTCTTGCAACATCTTTGCATGCACCTTTTTTTCCTCCATACATCTATCCACAGATTTTGGATGCTGTTTAGATCAAGGTTTCATTTATTTAAATGGAACATTTAAAAACAATAAATTGTAAAGATCTTTTTTTCTTTAAAAGATGTTTTTACAAAGTAGTGGCCAGTCCAACAACTACTACAGTCCACTGTATCTTCCTCAAGGTCCATTAGACACGGGGCTTGGATTTAAGTAATTCTATAAGCATTTCAACAAGTTCTGGTCTTGAGTCCAATTCAACCAGACTGCTACACAGCTGTTCAGAGATTGTAGCTGCTTACTGTTGGGACAAAGTTTACCAAGTGGTGATATAGATATTAACATTTACATAACCCAGCTGTTCCTGGTTGTCAGCAAACCTCACATAGAAGCTAAACCAAGTCTGAGGTAAAAGTTACAGAAGCTCAAAAGTGTGATCAGTGTTTGCTCAAAGTGAACTCTGGGGTTTAGAGTATTTAAAAATCTCTCCAAGATTACATTTGGTTGAGAACTGCTTTTTAAATTGAATTGAATTTACATTGTCTTGGGCATTTCTAAACTTCTGCATGTTCCTCTTCAATTTTTTTCCACCCTTAAAATGTTAAAAATAAAAGTTTTTAAATGTTGAACATAGAATGTGACACTTCCAACTTTATTTCTTTGGGAGACCAATTAATCTACACCCTGGACTATTCATAAAAATAAATACCAATAGGCATTTGCGTGCCACTGAAACTTCAATAACCAATCAAAGAAAAGTGGCGTAATGATAACCATCCAGTGTTTATAGATTTGGATGCAAATTTTGATCAGATGCATCTGAACACCACCGCACCTCCACAGGCAAACAGCTGCTTTCACACAGTTTAATAAGAATAATTCCACATGTTCCATAACATTTTATTTTAAAGACAATCAGCATCACAAACAGACCGAGGGCAGAGTGACTGAGGACTGACTGATACTGAGGTCCTTCAGGACATGTTGCTGCTCAAATCTCTCTCGCAGACGGAGCTGCCAGTTCTCCAGCTTGGACTCCGTCTCCTGCTGCAGAGCAGCTGGGACACTGAAGGAGTAAAGACAACATCTGTGACCTCCACCATCTATCTGCCATGTTGCTGAAGCCATAAACACTGTCAGGGGAGTCATAGACAAGCAGTTTTCAAAGCTCTTGTTCTGATCAAACCAGTAGGGGACAGGATAACCCAGTAAAAGGCCGAACATTGTGCACAGGTTCCATTCAGATTTGTCCCAAACACAAAGAGGTTCCTTGGCCTCCTCAAGTTGTAGGAATCCTTCCAGATGAAGAAGCAGTTCTTGTGTCATGCTCTTCAATTTTCCAGTCTGTAAGTCGGTGATGATGGGATTCTCCAGGAGGTGGCAGACATTGATCACAGCCACACTGGTATCATGAAGCACCTGCTCTAGATTTGATCTTACAGCCCCGGCATTAATAATGAGACTGTTTCCACTCAAATCCAAAGTGACAAGTGATTTAGACACAAGCTGGAGAGACTGTAAGGAGCTCAAATATCGCTGCACCTGTGCTGCACAGGCACCATTACTGTCGTACAGAAGAGCAGGCTTCAACCCCACATCAACGGCTGAGACCTGAGCAGCAAGTTCCAGACACTGAGGAACAGAGAGAGATTTTCTACCAGTACGCAGACATTTACAAGCTGCAGCTACAAAAAGCTCCCGAGTGGACATGGCTAGGTTTAAAAAATAAAATCACAGGACAGAATTCAAATTCAGAAAATCCAGAAAATTGTAGAAAAGTACATATGTGACTCAAAAACAATAGGTATATTATTTAAATATCTGGTTTTTATGTTATCGACAAAGGTGAGGAAAAAATAATTTGTGTAAACCAGATGTTTTCTAAACATAAGTAGTCATTACAAACTTAAAGATTTATTCATGTCCCTCGCTCTTCTTTGTTGGTCCAAGACACCTAAAAGAGCAAAAGCATTGTGTAAGCAAATACTTCTGAATGTTTTTTCAAATATTTGTTTAAACATTATAAAAAGAGGAATACTTTTGTTCCAGTTTTTGTTGTAAGAGGTGAACCTCCCACTGGCTTTAATTAAAAACAATCTTACCATCATCCTGGTTTTGGTTGTGATGTGTTGTGGCCACGTTATGTCACTGGTTGAGGAGACATCAGGTCAAAATCTGATAGATTTCTAGCAACCCAAACACCAGCAGCAAACAAACCTAAGTTGACTAGAAGATTCCTAAAGGAAACAACACAAAAATTGCACAGAGATGTTGAGGTCACACTGTACATGTACTCTACTCCAGTGGGTCCCAACCTGGGGTCCCAGAGGCTTTGAACATTCAAAGCCATTGTACCCATTTTAAGAAAAAAAAAAGTAAGGCTATATGTTCTTTGATTAACTTTGGCTTTATCAAAGGCCAGGACTCAGCCAGAATACAGTCTTTATGTTGAGAATCTTACTTTTGAAAGCATAAAACCAAACATGGTGTCAGCATGAAGTGGGGCAGGGGGTCCATGGTTTTTTAGTATTTGCATGAATGGAATCTTCAAGGAAAATAGTTTGGAAACCACTATTCAACACCACTGCTAACAATTAACATATTCAAAGTAATAATAATAATCCATTTACAAGGATTACAGCAAAATGTGCATATAGTTGTTGAAAATACATTTTGTAAAAGACTTCAAACATATTTTTGGAGATCATTTTAGCATAGCAATGTACATGTGTCCTATTTTTGACATACATTGATCAGCTCTAATAGATGCTAAATGCAGGAAATGAAATAATGTAGGCAATCCCTTTGTTCGTTGAAAGTTGCACTTGTTTGTTCAATCTGCTGTATGTTTTTAAAAAATCTACAATTAATAATGCTGCAGCTATTTATTAGGAAAACAAGCTTTGACAGCAGAGAAACTACGTTAACAACTTTTTATTTTATTTTTTTTACTTAGTGAATCACTCGTCTTTTCACATCGTTAAACTGTCTGTCTGGTTCAGTTCTGGGCTCATGCTATAAACATGGGAAACTGTACAAGGACAAATCCCCCTCTAGACGCAGTATGTGCTAACGCTAGCTACACCACTGACAAGAACACATAGACGACGAATTAAATTTTCTACATCATCTTACCTTCTAAAGTCGTTTCTGTCTGTTGCAAACCGACAAGCAGAGCTGATCCACTCCATCACCCTTGGGGAAGGACCCTTTTTCACGTTTGATCCGCTCATCTTGCTAAAGCGCGGTGTGACTGCGGCACTGAAGATTAAAGGAGAACACACGCGGACAGGAAAAGGAGGAAGAGTTTCGGTGTTACACAAGTACGGCGTGGGTTAACGCTCAAACTACAAGAGTCATCATCGCTCGCTTAGATATTACATGACCAAAGATGTCTGCGACCAGGTATCGACGGTTCTTGAAGTTGTGTGAGGAATGGCCCCGAGACGAGACCAAGAAAGGCCGTGATTTGGGGACGTTTCTTCGGCAGAAAGTCGCTTCTGCGTTCCGTGAAGGCGAAAACACTCAGGTTGTTGCTCACACCGGTCTTCATCTGCCACTCAACACCAAGCTAAGCTAAAGCGATAACAGCGAATTAGTGTGCTATCAGCTGTCGACCTTGGAGCGTTTGTTTATACTTGAGAAGCGTCTTTCTGATGCAGAGCTAACTGCAAATGCCAGTGCTGCAGGATAGCTAGCCTTCACTTGTGGCGACTTTGATCTCCTAATAACAACCTCAATACACCAGTCAGAGAAACAATAAAAGTAGTCATCATGTGTATTACTTTAGTGTCTGTGTAATTCACAATTAAGTTAGTATTTGTTTCTCTAAAGGAGCTCCATTTTATACCAATGTGTGCTTATACCCAACTTAATGACTGTCAAAAGTATTGCAGTTTTTAATTAGAAATATTATAACGAATAAATACTCAATGTGTTAAAAATGGCAGTTGCTGATATTGTCAAATATTTTTTTTTAATTTAAAAAATACATCTTATTATGACTCATTTTCTAAGAACTCAAAATATCCCCCCTCCCAGATTGCAGATCCAGAGAAATGTGACCAGATGTATGAAAGTTTGGCTCACATCAATGGCAATGTGTACAGACAACGAGTAAGTAAACATTCACAGCTGCCTTGCTTTTCTGATTGTGTTTGCTTCCTTAATGCATTCACTGCTCAGCCTATTTTGGGTATTACATGTGTGAGATGAAAGAAAAATCCCTCTGCATGCAACATCTTCCCATCTATTGCTGTTAACTTAAAATGTATTTGCTGAGTCAGCTCAAATGTCCTCTTATACGATGATAATAAAATATGTTCTATGTAGAGCAAAGGCCTCATTTGTCTTGTGCTAGTAAAGTACATCAGGTTAATGTTTACAGATGGTTCACATATAAAGTTTAACTATAACGAGCACAAATATTTACATGAGGCATACAGAGATCAGTAGATGGTTAAATCACCATATGAATGGATCGTGTATCTTGGTTGCCAGTATTTGTCCTGTGTGTAAAAATAAATAAATACTGCAAGTTTGTCATATTTGTGCAAGATAAAACATTCACTGCACTGAGTTAATGTACTTGGAAAATGGGGAAAAAATGACTTAACATATATGTGCACAAAATGTTTTAGTTTATCAAAATGTAAAGATAATCTTTTATGTATTCTGTGCAAATGTTCTTTTTTTTTTCTTATCCAGTTTCCTCGTGTGAGAGACACAAGCTTTACTGGAGTCACAGTAGAGGAGTGTAGAGTGCTTTTGTCAGGTATGAACTCTGTCTCACAAATATGTTCACAAATTTCCACCAGTTAAGATAGTTTTCTGAGATTTACAGCAACTTTTCACTTTTTCAGGGAGTATGCAACAGAGCATGGACGAGGAAAAAAAGGGTTTGTGGAAAACATTAATGGAAAGATTCTCCTCCAAACCACCAGAAGACGTTCCAGAAAAAACTCCTGAAAAATAACTTTTTTTTCCTCCCCTTTTCTTCTCATGTTGCTTGTATAGAAATAAAGCTTATTGTTGTCTTCACAGATTGATGTTTTTATTAATTTATCTTGGCTCTACAGGTATGGAATAGATAGCTTGTGGCTTTACAAAAGTTGAATGAAATCCATCAGTGGATAAGTGCATCTTCAGTGGAAATTCAGACATTAGGTCCTTTTTATAAAAGGACTTTTGAGTACGAGAGTTAGAATGTTTTATTGTAATTCCTTGTGAATTCCAGAATTAAAATAAAGAAGTGTTCATTTTGGTACTGATCCAGGTGAAATTTTAAAAAAATAACTCATATCTTAAATATTAACACCCATCCAATGGGTTACAGAACTGCAGCATTTCTTATTGAAGTTTTTTTTTTGTAGAAATAACCCTTTAATGATCAAACTAGTTAAATTTCATATAATGATTTAGATATGGGTTGTTGTTTTTTTAAATCAGCTTAACAGAAAAGATAGCATAATGGTTTGCACTCGTTTAAAAAAAAACTGGTTCAATCCCAGGTATGGGTATGGAAATAACAGTCGTAGGCTGAACTTCAACTGAGCAACTTTAAATGAATACTTTGTTTCTTTGAAGTTCTCTTGAAAAACAAGACTTTATTCACAAATGAAAAATACAATTTTACAACAAAACTTTTTTCGTTACAAATTCACATTTGGGATGTTACTCATTAAGGAAGCACATAAACCACTTTATTATTCTAATTCACTTCAGTTTAATAACAGCCTGGTAAATTCTGCATTTTTTGTGCCAATGATGGATACTTATGAATTCAGATCATAACTGGCCATTTCTAAGAGCTCTTAAAGGGAGAACTTTTTTTCTTTTAAGCAATAATCTGTACAATTCATGCCAATAAAGACAGGTTGCCTTTCAACTAAATTTACAGGTGGAATAAAAACACTATCCACTCAACCTGATGCTATTTCTTAACCGCTTGTGATCCATTAGCAAACACATGCAGACTCTAATAGGTCCCCGGAAACTATTATAACATCAACCTTTTGATATCAGCTGGATTATTGAATCAACAAGCTTAACTGTGAAAAGGAATTTGTGAACACCATGATGTAGTGAATCAGAACTGAAGTAGCTGAAGCATACAGGCATTTCCTCTACTCTTCCTTTTCCTCAGGGTTGTCCTTCCATATGCGGTAGTTGAGGGAGGTGGCAAGGCACAGCCAGGACAGATAGGGAGCCAGAAGCAGTGTGGCAGTTCCACTGATGCGATACCAGGACATCATGGTGGCTCCAACAGTCCCAGTTAGAAGCAGAATCTCAATTAGTGCCTGCATTTGCCAGATAAAAGTCATTCAAGTGTTTATATAGAATACTAAGGAACCAAATTTTCTACACTTCCCACTTGCTGTTGCATTTATGTGTTAAACTTACCCATTTCAGCTTGTGGGCACCAAAGAAAATAGGAGTCCAGGCCCAGTTCAAAGCAAGCTGCAGCCCGTAAAGTCCTAGTGGAACCAGTGCTTTCTCATTGAAACCCCCAAGCTCTTTCCACACCAGGTAGGAACCATATCTGCATTACAGAATTCAAAATAGGCTCATTCATAATAGAAGACAGTAGGGCTCAGTCACAGTAACACTTACCCCATGCCTGTGTAGAGACACGTCCACACCACAGGGAATGCTGCATTTGGTGGACGCCATGAAGGTTTCTTTAGGGTTGGGTACCAGGTCTTCACCTGTTTGCGTGTGATGAAACCACCACAGAGCCCTCCCACATGTGGCAGGGCTGTCATCCCAATCATAGGCAGCCATGTGGTCTGAGATAAGAACAGGTCACATTACATTTGTTTAACCACTGCTTAAGCTGGGTGTTAGTAATAGTCAAATCAAATTTTGACTGAAAACATGTTTATTTTTTCCAGTAAGGCAGTTTTAAACAATAGATTACTTTAAGCAACACTTAATACATACAAACTTTTTCCTTCTTTGGTAAATGAGAAGAGATATGCTTTTTTCTAAAGAATTAAAAAAAACATACAAACTTGAAAATTGTATATTCAACAAATGAATCAACTAGATTTCCCTTGCTTTTCTTTAAAAAAGGCACTTGCTTCTGCCTTAAAGAGATTGCAGAAGCCATGAAGGGCTTATCTTAGCCTGCACTTTATTAAGTGTCTTCTTATAGTTAGTCTACTCAGTATAGTCAGTTTATTCAGGAAATAATATAGACAACAATGGTGCAAAAAAAATGTATGTTTTTTTTTCTTTTTTCAAATAAAATGCAGCAATTTATCAGGAAAAAGCAGTATAGAAGATGAATGAATGAATGAGCACCTTATAACAATTCCTGATTTGGTAGGTTATGATTACTAAGAGGAAATATGATCAAAATAAGTATGCAAGTGTTAGTTTGGATAAAAAGGACTGCTTACTTTGAAAATAACTTGAAAAGAAAACCAATATCTGCATGCTGAGAGGTGTCAAAATCCACTAAAATCCCTTAAATAATAAAGCGTAAAGCTAAATTAGTTGTTTAGTCTGGTCAAACTTCAGAAAGCCCGCTACTGCTCTGACACTAAATGCTAATGTTAAAAGATCATTGTTAACGTTGGGGTTGCAAATATTTTTTGTGACTACACTACCTTCAGTCTTACACCACAGACAGGCTTCGTGTCAAAGATTTGTTTGCAGAAACTTACGTTAAAGAAAGTCACGATTACTTTCGCATGACTGTCAGGTCATGAATTATGCAGGTCAACAACAGTACTCACCATCTCTTCTCAGCGGTCTGAGCCTCCTGCCCAAAGTAAAGGATGTACGTTGTAATGTAAAATAATGCTACAGACACGCAGCAAATTTCTCTGGCATGCTGTAAAATTGTGATATAGGTTGTCAAACAGGCAGGGCAGTCTTATCGGAGTGGTCACTCCTCTGACACTCCCAAACACTGAGCCAAACAACGTGACGTCGCAGCGTGGTGACCAAAGATTGGTTGCGAGAACGGGAAAAAAAAAAGAGTAGAAAAGAAGCTATATAAACTGGCGGTTTAGTTTTAAATAAATAGATACATACTATAAAACCAGGACAGCCAAAGGTCAAGTATAGCAGAAGCAAACTAAATCGCTGCTTCCTGCTTGGCCAGTTGTTTAAAATGTCCTCGAACACAAAACCGGAAACGTGTCAACAGTAAAGATGACTAAACTGTCAAGATAGTTCACGCCTTTCTCATAAGAGTGGTTTTAAACTTAGAAAAATAATTCTTTACAGCACCATCTACAGAAAAAGGCATATCTAGTTTGTCAGGAGTAAAAACTAATTGTTAAAATCGTAACAAAAACTAAACCAGTCACTCTAGGAGTAATCATAGCGCATTTCATTATATGTTCTCTTAAGCTGTTGAAGCAGTCACTGAAAAATATAGAGGATACAGACTGCTGGCAGTTTAAGGGGAAAAAAAGGTTTCTAGAAGATAAGAGAAATGGTAAAGATTGATCAAGTCACTAAGTGAATCCATGAGCGTATGTGAGTTTATACACCATGTAAAGAAAATCAATTAACTGTTATGACATACAAACTCTTTGTTGACATACCAACATGTTATTTGAATTTCCATAGTATTTCATATGGGCAAAAAAATCATATTCACCTGTTTGCACCCTATAAAACTGCCCTAATCCCTTCCACATGTAGCAGGTCTGTTTTCCCAATCAAAGGCAGCCACATGGTCTGAGGGATGTGATGTAAAACCATACTAATACTGATCAGAACAGATGTTTTTGTGATTTAAATCAAAATTTATTTCTATTAGATATGAAAGTTATTTTTATTTGAGCAACATATAATACATAATGATTTGACTTTTTTGCTAGAAGGTTCAAAGAGTTTTTATTTTTGTAAACAAAAAAGTTATCTTTGTTGTTCTCTTTTAAAATGGTCTGACAAGGGTTGCTCTTAAATAGTTCAAATTATCTAATAAAACATAAAGCAGAATTTAATCAAGCTCAAGGTAGGAGGGGGCTAAGGCATTTAAAGATTAAAAAAACATATAAAATCATCTTTAAATGTATCCTAAAAGTTACAGGCAACCAGTGAAGGGAGGCCAGGACAAGGGAAATATGGTCTCTCTTCCTGGTGTTTGTCAGCAACCGTGCTGCAGCATTTAGGACCAAATGGAGGCAAGAGAGGTGTTTCTGAGGTGTGCCAAACAGAAGTGTATTACAGTAATCCAGTCTGCTGGTAATTAAAGTGTGGATCATTGTTTCCAGGTCACACCCGGTTCAAAAATATTAAACCTTTGCCAAGCACCTCTAGTGAAAAAAGGTAGTCATAATAATAATAAATGTATTCTTAAATAATAATAAATAAAACTCATTTCAAGGTGCACATGATGTGTTTTCAAATAACTGGTTAAAGCTGTGTTAAAGATCATATGACGTTAGTTTACAGGTGAATGCTTAGGTAGATTAGGAGATTGGGATAGTCAGTCCCTCCCACACTTCCAAGCTGAACTGCAGCAAAGAAATGTAAACAACTTTACAAAAGAATTTTGCAACCTGATTTGCCAGTTAACTAAATCTTCCTTCCTGGTTGCAAAACTCACATTGCTGCCATAATATTTGATGCAAAACTTATAAAATAGTCGAGATAATCTTCCCCAGTGCGATTGACAGTGTCACCATGTAAGTTTTCTCATAGTGTAAATAGGTGTTTCTTTTTATGTTTATGTTCCCCACATGTTCCCCACAGTCTGCAAGTTGCAGAGTTTGTTGAATAAGTGAGTTTTTAATTAATTTATCTCATTTCAAAGGTTTATTCTGTTTACAATCTTAATGTTGTGTGGTTGATTATTGTTTGGTCAGAAACGGAGCATAATGGACTATTCCTGCATTACAGCTCTCACCCACTGATATGCTGGAATCATTTGAGTAGGATAAGTAAACACCAAGACAAAACTAATCTGATAAGCCAAGAGGGATGTGATCTTTTCTTTAAAAAAATCATCTGTACTGTTGTGAAGCCCCAACACTTTTATATACCAGTAGTGAAAGCTTACTAGCATTTCTTACCTCTACATTTGACTTAAATTGAATGTTTTCAGTCTGTTTGTGTCATTAGAGAGGGTCAAGTAGGTGAAGCAGATTTTAATAAATTGATGTGTTTACATGAAAATTCGAGGTTGAACTATGAACAGGTAATAATAATAATAATAATAATAATAATAATAATAATAAAAAACAATTGGATTCGATGTGTGAACTGATACATGGATTTGGATTTTGAATTAGATCTACATGTTAGTGTCTCTGTGTCTTCCTGTTCAGCCTGCCTAGCTTCACGACAGTATTTTGTCTTTGCCTGCTGCTGCTGACTTTTCCTGCCTACTTTTAAGGTGAGGTGCACTTCATCACAAAAGAGCCCATTCATTCATACAGGGAGGTTCAAATGGAAAACTACTCATTTGTATATATTTTTTCCTTTTTTCAGGGGAGTTAGGGGGGGCTTCAGAGGTGGAAAAAGCTGGAAGAGGCAGACGTTGCTTTAGATAAAGTTACATGTTAAAGTTTGTGTGTAAATCAAAATGGTTTTGATAGTAACTGTATTTACACTGAAATGAGGGATGATCTTTACTCATATTTGATGTTTTTATTTGGGAAAAAAAATCTATCAAAGTTCATAAAACCTTTTTTTGATGGTTAAACATAAGGTATTTTCAGTCTTTGTACAGTCTAAAGGGCATGAACTTTCAGATTTGTTTTCCTCTTCTTTGAGGAAAAGAGTCTAACCAACTCTGGTTTTCTCAAGAATACAGACAACAGTGATCTGAATATAGAGCTCAAGTTCAGTCTCACCAGTCTACATTTGAGTCGGTTTAGGATTGTATCTCTACTCCTTTAGTGCAAGAGTCAATGATTTTCTAATGGGCCTTTTCCATTTGATAGTGTGGCATGACTCAGCTCAAGTCTAAATGGGTAGGCATTTCAATATAGCTTATATTGGTAATAAATAAGCAAAGGCTCAGTTGGCCGGAGGGATTTCTCTGCAGTGAAGTTTGCACTCTGTAACTTTTCCATGTTATTTGAAAAAAAAAAAAAAACGTTTGTAAATTTTGTATGTGCAGTTAAAAATATGCTGACTACATACATTTTGAGTTTATGAACAAGTTTATAACCTGTTTTGTTTTTTTCCCTGTGGAGTAGAAGTAACCTGAAGTAACTGTAACGGCTAAACACTTTTGTAAAGAGCCATTTAAAACACTCCCATGCAGTCAATACTTTAACCCCACACACCCACATTGTGATTCTGCATTAGAGAATTTTCACCACCCATCCAAATATATGGCTGATCCATCTATCACTGAGGAGTCACCGTCTAACAGCGGAAAAATACAGTTCTTTTTTCTTTGTGCGCCTGCTAAACTTGTCAAACATGGTGACTAAAAATCAGCCTAATGATGTGGTAGCTTTAAAGCCTTCTCTGCTTTAATACTTCAGGCCCATTTATTTCTGCTCCTGTCCATGCACCCTGGGAGAAAGACATTGGTCCAATTCAATGGCCAGACCAAATACTAAACAGAGCTCGATTAAACTGTAACTGAGCAACACAGACGTTCCTTGGTTTAAAAACCAAGTCAGTGTGGTTACAACTGTCTTAACAAGCAGGCATAGGCCATGGCAACTGGCCAACCATCAATTATACATTGCACACAATAGCTGAAAAACTGACAAGGCTTTTAACTAGCCGTTCACTATCTTCCTAAGAGCTATAGCTGACAGTCTTTAATTTTGCTGTCCTTTGAACAAGTTTTGGGTGACAAATACAATGAAAAAAAGAAAAATTAAATAAATGCATGTGGTTTCAACCTCGATTTATCTTCCATTCACATATGTGCAAAGATTTGCAGAAGCTCTGAGAACATCAGATACACTTAAGCATCCCTGAATTATCACCAACTGGTGGACAAGTCATTCAAAGGATCCTCAAAAAGAGAGTCATTTCTGGATTTTGATTCAGCAATTTTTCATTGCACAGATGAGTTTAACGTGACGGAGTTTGAATTAAATGCAAACCATATTAGTGTCTATTATTTCATGGGGAAAAAAATCTTCTTAGCCAGTTCACTGTGTATTTTGAGAGAGACATGTTAATTCTCCCAGTTTATCAGCGTGTTTTTTTTTTTTTTTAGCCCCTCCTCTTGGTCCGCCAGGCTGACACACCTTTCCCTCTGTGGTCCTCCAGCGTTTCTTACCTTCTTGTCGCTCCTCTTAGCCTCGTTGTCTGGCTGTGAACTCTCACCCCAGCTGCTTGGGAAATGTCATACAGGCAGAGGCCCGTGCTGCAGTAGGGGGGCGTAATAGGAGCAACAAAAAAAAAAAAAATAACAACATTTTTTTTTACCGCTCTCACTGCATCATTTATCCGCGTCTCTGCCGTGCAAGTGCCACATCCCGCTACCAGCAGCAGCCGCCGATAACTCACCGCAGTCTCAATGCTTATTTCGCATTAGGGCTAAAATATAAGAAAAGAAAAAAAAAACCCGTGCCAGACATGTGAGTAGCAAACCATCGCTGTCGTTCTCCACTGCTATGTGATCACGCTATTGTAAACTCTCACCAGCGAGAACAAATGTTCATTGAACCGTGTCGTGGTGCATTTGGTGTCAGTGTGCTGATTTCGTGGTTGCATGGCTGAGTTCAAATTTGTCCACGTTAGGGGGGGTGGGGGGCACATTAAGCCTCACTGACGGCTTGTTTTGGGGACTCTGAGTCGGGCTTGTTAATTAAGCAAAAGGCTGAGATTTTCAATTGTTCGTGGCTCAGAGGGAGGGAAATCCCATTGACTGACTTAAGATAAATGTGTGATGTAGCTTAGCCTATTAGCCTGCTCGCACTGATCCAAGCCAGCTGTGAACTGGTGTTCAGCCCGGTGTCTCCAGTCAGATGTTAAGGCCCAGGTTAGAGCACACATAATGCGGTGGTGTAGGGGTGAAAGGTGTTAGCAGATTGTACGAAAAGCAGGAATTACACAGTGATCATTGAAAGCAGGGGATTGTTGTCTCTGCAGTGTTCAGTGAGTTATGTGGTTGTCTTCACCTCTGATCTTTGGATGCACAGGTAGAGGAGGTACACTGACTTCATGTTTATGACTTGTGCTAATAACTCTACTATTCTTTCTTAACCAGCATAATTTCTATGGAATAACAGGAAATGTGTTGCGAGCTTCTCTGAGATTTTTTTTTTTTTTTTTAAATCAGATTTGTTTTTCCTAAACTTTAACTTTGGACATCTGCCAAAAATCTGGATTCTTGTAGGGTTTTTTCTATTAGGTAACATGGTATTTGCTGTGGTACTACACAGAGGGGACAGGGCTTTCTCTTTAAGTGCGACTACACCCTGGAACAACTTACCTTTGCCCATTCGCTAGTCTCCCTCACTGTCCATTTTTAAAACCCGTCTTAAACCTCATTTTTACTCATTGGCCTTCAACCCACCTGACTTGATCTTATTTGTTTTATTGGGTCTTTAATTTATTTTTTTTTAATCTTATTTTACTGTTTTTTAATATCATATTTGATTAATCTCTTGTGTCGTTTTTATGATTTTGTGTTATGTTTTTACTTGACCTATGGTACAGCACTTTGTTTAGCTGCAGCTGGTGTTAAAGGGCTTTGTACATAAACTGAGCAGAACTTACTTGCACTATGAATGATTTTACTAACAGAGGGGAAAATGTGCTCATCATATAACGGACTATTTAATTGTATGGTGAGTTAAAATAATTTTACAGAAAAACTAAAACGCTCAGGAGTCCTTGCAACTTTGCCCTCCAAATTTCTGATTATATATATTTTTTTTACCTGAATGTGATGGAGTTGATGGAAAAACAGAAAAAAAAACATACAACAGGTTGAGGATCTTACCATTTCTGTCTTCTCTTATTTAGTTGCTCATTTGATAATATTTATGCTTTTCATTTGGTGTAAGATTCCTTTAATTTTATGTGAAACTTCTGCCTAAACCTGAATGTGCTTTGTGATTTCAGGGGGCATGCCATTAATCCTCTCTTGAAGATGTTAGTCCAGCAAACTAACTGGCTTGTGATGCAGCTGCCCAGTCGAAGATCCTGGGATTGAGCCGTGTACCCCTTTACACTGATGGCCTGGACTGAGTAAGAAATCTGTGAATGTTTGGAAGTGAACTTTTAATGTTATTTTTTTCTCTGTTGTTTGTACGTACATATGTGGCTTTAAACTTGTCATTTAGTGAAGATCTGCATGTGATGGCGCTGACTTCATTCTTGGCAGGTTTCAGCTGGCCTGCTGAAGCTATGGGGAGCTGCTGGAGCTGTCTGTCCAGAGACCCCATCCGAGACAACCATCTCACCAAATTTAAGGTCAGGAGTTTACAAATGATTTAAAACAGATTTCCAAAAAAGTAGGACGACTGTGTACAATGTTGAAATTGACGCACTTCATGGAACATATATGGATATTTTGTTGCTGGCAATATCTTTAAGAGAAAGTATGAATAATGGCTGGTTGAAAAGTTGTGAACACAGAATATATATGGAGAGGAAAACTGACATATTGCGAAGAAAAAAAGTATAAAACCAAGTTCCTGAGATGCAGCCACTATGTGTGAGCTAATTTAGAAATGAATGGAAGCAAAGTGGACTTTTTTTGGCGGAGGGGGGGATCTTCATCCTCTGTTCAAAAGCTTGCATCTGTGATGGTAAGGTGGTGTGTCGGCGGATTTGGCATAACTAACCCATTTTAATGTTGAACAGTTTTACAGATTTTAGAACAACATGCTTTATTAAAAGATGAAGTAATGGATCAAAGTGATAAATATGCTCCTGTCCAAACCTTTGCTTTAATCAAATTTAGAAGGAGTCTATAACTCTGGTAAGAACAATGAAATAATTTTTTTCATTATTGTATCTCTTTATATAATTTTGTTTCTCTCTCTTCTAGGTCATCAATGTGGATGATGAGGGCAATGAGCTGGGCTCTGGGATCATGGAGCTCACCCAGACTGAGCTCATCCTTCACACACGCAAGAGAGACGCCATCCGGTGGCCGTATCTCTGCCTCCGTCGCTATGGTTATGACTCCAACTTGTTTTCCTTTGAGAGCGGCCGGCGTTGTCAAACAGGACAAGGTAGGCAACATTTTCTCTGATTCTCTGTTGAGCCTTAAATTTTCTGTTCACGACTGGCTGGTCACAGGGCAGGGGAATGATTTAGCAAAGCCAGTCTTTGCATCACATGATTGTAAATACAATGCCCAACTTACTGGCTGCTAGGTCTCATACCAAGCCGGGTCCCACATTCTAAGAAGTTTCACTTGATATTTATTGTGTTATTGTTATTAATGTGTTATTATTCTGTGTATTCGTTCAGGAATTTTTGCATTCAAGTGTTCCCGGGCAGAAGAGATTTTCAATCTGCTCCAGGAGCTGATGCAATGTAACAGCATCAATGTGGTGGAGGAGTCAATGATGATGAGTCGCAGTGGCCACACACCAGAGATGGACATGTCTCGCGCTCCACAGACTCCCAACAGTGAGTCAAACACACATATGAACACAAGAAGATGAGTCTTAATTGATACACTTAATTTGAGAATGATTTTAGAACATTGCAATACAACAATGAATGTAGCAGAAGTGGCTAATTATGAAGAGACACAGGTTTAAGGGAGCCAGGCCCTGTTCACACATGGCTTTAACCTGCATCTTTCTGTTGACATCACAACTCCCCAAGCAGCTCCTCTTCTCTGCTTCTCCTTTAGATGTTTCTTGTGTATGAAGAAGAATGCGCAAAGAGAGAGACAAGTTGTTAAAGTTGAGAAATAACTCGAGTTATACCACCCACAATCACATAATTACGTAAACAGTATGCTTGTTTACTTGATACTAGAATAAGTTGAATTAAGGTGCAAGTCTGAGCAAAACTGGTCCAGATCTTGTCAACAAGGATCTTATTAGCACAAACATGACCGGGAAGAGTCACGAGGATTTTGTACAAGGTAAAAACACTTCAACTGATAGTCTTCCCTGGGATTCTCCTTGCGCAGAGCTAAAGAGTAAATCATCTCACAAGATAAGGGAGAACAAGAATTAGGCAGAGCCCAGTTCGCTGAGTTTAGAGTGGCAACCGGCTGGCTTGCACTACCATGCAGACCTACACCTCTTCTTAGCAAGACACAGTCATAGCCAGTTGTTAATAGGAAAACTAACTACAAGCCTCCTCCTCATCAACCAGACATGCAACCACAGAACAGATTTGCTCCACTGCTGACCTGGATAAAATCTCCTTCCTACATGACGGGGAAGACCGAAGAACAATTCAAAAAGGAAAAGGCTACAGGGAAAACTAATGGCTGGGCCTCAGACTGATTTGGTGACTTTGGTGTGTAAGATGTGAGAAACATGGGGCAAATGTACAAAAGTACTGTGCCAGGATATGATATCAGATGTTAGAGACAAAATTACACCAATTGTGCGCCCACCTGTGGAAATCCTCATACTGCATGTGGGGTGAAATTATGTGAAACAACAGTCTGAGATGCTGAAACAGGACTTTACTGAACAGCTGGACATGATCATCTGTCCGGGTGCCCAAGTATTCATCAGTGGCTGTCTCGCTCCGATCAGAGGGGGAGTGGAAAGATTCAGCAGTCTGAAGCTGCATGTACCACACGTTCAGTTCATTTCAGAGACAATTTCAACTTCTGAGGTGATTGTCTCTGGAGCCAAAAAGAAACGATTAAAGGTCACCACTAAACTGCATTCTATACACCTAAAAAAAACCACCAACCAGGCCAGAAATCTGGGTGTTGTGATGGACTCTGACCTAAATTTTGAAAAACACATAAAGGCAATCACAAAGTCAGTGTACTGTTGCCTCAAGAATATATCAAGGATGAAAGATTTGATGTCTCAGCAGGACCTAGAAAAACTTTCATCTTTTGATGATTTTAGCAGCGTCTTTACAGGTCTACCGAAAAAATCGATTAGACAACTGCAGCTAATTCAGAACTCTGCTGCTCGAGTCCTCAGTAAGACCAAGAAAGTAGACCACATGAGTCCAGCTCTGAGGTCTTTACACTGGCTGCCTGTCTGTCAGAGGACAGACTTTAAAGTTCTGTTGCTGGTCTGTAAAGCTCTGAAATGTTTTGGACCAAAATACATCAGTGACCTTCTGACCCAGTATGAACCCAGCAGACCACTCAGGTCATCTGGATCTGGTCTCTTATCAGTTCCCAAAGTCAGAAGCAGACATGGAGAAGCTGCATTCAGCTTCAATGCTCCACATGTCTGGAACAAACTCACATAAAGTCTCAGATCGGCTGGAACACTCAAGTTTATTTAAAGGCCCATTCCTTAACTTATTGACCTTAAAACTCTGCTCTCCGAACTCGTTTGCTGGTACAGTGACATCTACTATGTGCATTTCATGACCCATCGCAGCCCTGAGGAACCGCACTATACAACTTTTTCATCAGGGATGCATGCGTGCTGAGTTCCGCTTGTGGATGAATGCATACTAAGTGGATGTAAACAAACTGGCCGTTTAGAACGTGCACCGTGGCGGATTTAGCAAAGAAATGTTAGAATACATTATCGTGGGAAGGGAGGAAACAAAAGAGAAGCAGAGACAGAGCAAGAGATGAGACAAATTTTTACTGTCTAGAGAGAGCTCACAGTACAGGTAGGATGCAAGATGGATGCCAAATAAGTCGTCGATAGGGGGCAAAAGTTAAGTAGTGCGTCTTTAAATCAAGGTTAAAGAGTCACCGGTTCTCATCCGCATTTGAATAGAGTTATTAGTTATTATTTAAAAGTCCAAATCTGCACTGTTAAACTTGATCATCTTTCAAATACTGTTTTTCTAATAATGTTCTTTCTTATTTTCTGCTATGTGATGATATTTAAATGTCTCTGTAAAGCTCTATGAATCACCCTGCTGTCGAATTGTACCCTACAGATAAACTTGCCTTGCCTTTGTGGGACCGCAGGAACTGTTTTTCGAAGGCAAATACATTCTGCTTAGATAGGTTAGGAGTGAGGCTGTTCGCCTCTAACCTATTTTATTTTCTGAATAAAGGCTGCTACATCAGTCCTAAAAACCTGGATGAATGAAATCCATTTGAAATCCACCACTTGCCGTCTTGACACCCTGCGATCAGGGTTTTTCCTTCAGTGTTTCAGTATGCATAGCCTCAGATCATTTACAGATTGTCTCTGCTTTTCCCTTAGACCCTAAAAACAGGCGTCATCAAGCCACTCCTTAAAATGAACAGTGTAGACTCATCACTCGTGAGCAGCTAGGCTGATATCAGATGTCTTTCAACAGTCGCACAGCTTCTTGACACTAAACTGTTTTGATGTCTACCCGTCAGGTTTTCGGCCAAATCACTGAGACTAGTGCTCTAGTTAAGGTCTCTAATGACATGTGCTTGAACACAGATGGCAGCAACATTTTAGTCCTGTACTACTGGATCTCAGTGCTACATCCAATACAGTCGACCATAACATCTTACTAGAGCAGCTGAAAAACTGGGTTGGACTTTCTGGCAAGTCAGTACTCGGCTTCAAACAGTGATATTAATAAAAACAAACAACAAAGACCTGAATTTTAGCAGTCACATTAAGGCGGTTGTGAAACCATCTATTATCAATCAAAGAACATATTGAGCATTAAAGGGCCGATATACAGCACTAAATGGTTTAGGGCCAAAATCCATTCAGGGTCTTCGGGTTCGTTATGAACTGAACCAGAAATGGATGTAAGCTGAATTCTTGTAAGATGCCGATGGATCCTGTTCAAGATCTTGAGTCTTTTGATTTGCTGCGGCGTGTTGTGAGGGGTGACACTTTATCGGCATCATGTTTTTACTGCAGCAGGGACTTTGTTTTCACCTTTTACAGTGTCCCCATGTGCATCTTGAGTGACTTCTTATAATTAATCACTTCCCTGCCGTCCATTCAAATTAAAAAACATAATTTGCCTTATTTGTGTTTGCAAAGATCAATTGTTTAGCACCTGCAAAAGTAAGTAACGAAAGCAACCAGTTATCTACAGCTTTCATTTGGGCAGCTAGACTGTAAACTGTTGACATGTTTGCCACATCAACTTAAACTTGTTTCCACTGCCCCCAAGTGGTAAAAAGAAATTGCTTCATGCAGGTTCATGGAGAACAAATTTGAGCACTAACTTATGTCATGTACGACTTTTTAACATGAAAAAAACGGTCAGAAATCTTGTCTTTCCAGCAGTCTTAAGATATATGCACCATAATGATACAACTTGTCATCTAGCCATGGCTGTGGAGTTCAGCATTACTTTTGTTGTCTTCATTGCTACTATTTGTTTCTGGGTTGGATGGCTGTCTTTATTGTGCATAATATTCTTGTTGATAGAAATGGCACATTTCCACATTTAACAGAGGAATAATGAGAACTCAAAGTTTTGCTCAATCTGTTTATAAAGGCTTTAATACTGTTGTCTTTATACTCGGTACTCCACTGTAGTGAGAACAAAAAGATAGAATTCTTTATTGTTGTATCAAAATGAGATTTTTCTCAATTCTTTTTTTCGCTTTAAAAAAATCATCAGAGTTTGTCTACAAAAAAACCTAAACAACACAATCTGATTTTATTCTTGAGAATATTTCTGTAGCATGTTATTGTTGTTTACTCTTAGAACGTTCCCATCATCACAGCTAAACTAAGGTTGATCTGGCTATGATATCTAAATAATACCTGTTATTTGCCATATTTGACCTCAACCCTTAATTTATTTTAGTACTACAACAAGAAAAGGCATGGCTGAATAAGAAGAGGTTTTTGCTGAGATACAAGCTGCATTACTATTAACTGTTCCCCAAAAAGTTTTCATTTTATTCTTATCATAGTAACAATCTCAGCCTTGTTCCTGTGTACTTTGTCATGTTTGCAGCTCCAGCATTTCCTGTCCAATCTTTTCCCAATGGATACCCCGGTTACCCAGTCAGAGGTGATTCCTCACAACCCTCTCTTGCTGATGATCATGGACATAGCCTCATGGGTCTGGAAGACCAGGTAGGACATTTTTATCCTTTACATAGTTGACTTAAGCTGTTCAAGTTTATGACTTGAACCTGCCTTTGTTTTACCTCGCAGACCCACACCTATGTAAATACTGTGAGTATGGAGGGGGATCTCTCCATTCGTCACTGTGTGCACTCTCTGCCTGAGGTGCGGCCTAACACTTTCCCTGAAACAACAAGGGGAGCCATGCCTGTCGGGGGCCAAGGGAACCCACAGTCCAATCTGCGGTGCTGTCCCCTTGAGGAGCATAAAGACCCTCAGGTGTTCTTACAGCCGTCCTCGCAGGAGGCCAAGTTCATGCTCGGCCCGACTCCAGTGCAACGCCATCTGCTGGAAAGGGAAAGAGAGAGGGAGAGACATGGGCACAATCCTCACAACCTTCAGCCAGTAGAGGGTGCAACAGGCTCAGAGACGGAAGGAGATGAGCCCTCTATGCACCTGTGCAACTCTCACTCCTATCACCATTTCCATCACCACACACACCGACACCCGGGTCACGAACACCCAGATGGCTGCCAGAGTGACGAGCTCACCTATGAGAACATCAACGGCCTACGGAGTGCCCGCAAACAGCGTCTGAGCCCAAGCAGCATGTCTCAGTCTGTGGGATCGAGTAGTAGCAGCAGTACCGGGGACAGCCACTCGCATTCGCTCTTGCACCCACTTGCCCATGGCCCATCATCTCTACCCCCGCAGGGATATGCCTGTGAGAGGGGCATGGGCGTAGGTCATCGTCGAACAGCTCTTCTTAACTACGAGAACCTGCCCTCTCTGCCACCGGTGTGGGAGTACAGCGCTCTGCAGCGTGATGACGAGCAGGAAGAGGACGACGAAGATCAGGATGACGAGGAATATGAGGAAGAAGAGGAAGACTTTGATGAGTACGAGTTCTCAGAAGGTCCTGGGACACCCAACGGGTACCACCAGGAGAGTAGAGGTATCCACCGGGATGCTCTTCAGAACTATGTTAACACAGAGCAGGTCCAGCCTTCCCGGCTTCGACACACCTGTCCCCCCCATCCACGGCCGTGTCAACCTGACAGAGGGGGCCGAATATTTAGCTTTGATTTCCGCAGACGATCACGTTCAGGGGTTGGAGGCTGTGAGCACAGCCACATGCCTCCATCGCGGCAGCTGAATTATATCCAGGTGGACCTGGAGGGTGAACCTCCCTGCCAAGCCCTCAGCAGCGGGGGTGCCCAACCACAGCACCAGCGCCTACCACCCACAAAATGTGGTCCACAGGCACCCCGGCGCAGCGAGTGCTACGCAGTAATCGACCTGAAGAAGACCGCTGCCATGTCCAACCTGCAGAAAGCGCTGCCCAGGGATGATGGGACTTCCAGAAAGACTCGCCACAACAGCACAGACCTGCCTCTGTAAACGGAGTTCAAACTGAAGAGGAACGATGAAGACAGATGAAGGCTTACCCTCATCTTAGCACACTGGACCCTTCACTGTCATCCATCCATTCAACTGTCAGGCTGAGTAACACAGTACAGGTACCTAAATAGAAACTTAGTGGAACTTGTGTGTGCATATAAAAAGAAATCAGAAATCTCTGAGAAGAATTAGCCATTTAATCCCTTTTCTTCAGTTTTTATTTATTGGATATTTGTTCTAGCTGAAGCAGAAAAAACCTCAGTTTTTACCCAAATGATCTACACTTAAAAACATTGTGACTCCTATCATTTATACACTTAACATTCATGTTTTTTTTTCTCTTTAACATAAATACTCTGAACATTAGAGTAGCAGCCCTTATTACCGAAGAGTAGTTCCTGGCGTGAAAGAAGGTTAATGGTTCCTCCCAGGGACTGACAGTGTTCATACCTCATCACAAGCACTTAAGTCTAATGTTGTGGCTAGTAGAAGAGACCATTATTTGTTACTGTATGCCTATAGAGCATTTTGCACACAATCCTATGGAATTGTATCAAATCATATTTTGGGAATTGTTTTCGTCCAATCTGAGAAAATAAGGGAGAGTATTTAAATGAATAATGGATTCACATGTTTGGAGAATCATAAGAATTAATGGTGGTAAAGGTAGCACAAATAAATTAAACGAGCTGCAGCTCTTTTGTGTCAGCATACAGAATTTTAAATAGTAGCATATCATCTTCAGTCACACCTCTTGCGTTTCATCCCAGACCTGCGGGGCAGGTGATTCAAGCTCGTTATGTTGCACTTTTGACACTGGGCCACTGAAACGCTCTTTGTCACCAGTCCCATGCCACTGGAGCCACAGGTTTTGTCTTTTACCAAAATAAATAAGTAAACAAATAGGGCCAAACATATAATGGATGCTCGTACACAGCAATGTAGACAGGCTTTATTAAAATGGTCTCGAAGGAGACATTGATAACCTCAAATAGTGGCATTAAGCTATAACCTGTGCTGAATCTATAATTTGCCAGTTATCAGGTGTGAATGGTGTGTTTTTAAAGGATAATCATGCATGTAGAGTCATGCTGAGCGGCTATCGGTTTTCTAAGTCAAATATTTATTTATTTATTCCATGTTTTATTTATTTATTCTTTTTAAAAGAATTTTCCTCCATAAATGACCAGCGTTTTGTAGTCTAGTTGGTAATATGGAGACCAAAGTTTCACCTCAAATTATCACTGGACACCGGTGTATTACTGTTATTGCTGTGTTTTAATTTTATATTTTAAGTGCCAAATCAAATGTGCCATCAGGATTTCTGGAAAACCTAAAGATGGAAAGGCATAAGATGACAACAAGTGTACGGGGACAAACTTTAAAAAAAAAAAAAAAAAGGGAAAGAAAAATCCAGCTTTGTTATGAGTAATACAGATGAAAAATAATAAAGACCGCACATTCCACCTCATCCACATCGACAGCCATTTTGGAGGGAGATGTAAGAATCTTATCTTGTAGTCTGATAATCACTGTTAGGGTGGTTTTATGCTGCTATATGTACATACTAACAGTAGCCCATGTTAGCTACAGGTACTTGTCAAAATGAAAAATGATGTGATGTCAGATCTTTTACCATATTGCTAATAGAAGTAGTATTGTTGTGTTCTTCTGATTTTTTTTTTTTTTTTTATTTCTGAGCAGCAGAAATGTTATGTACCATTTCAGAGAATGTTTCATCTGGTCAAAAAATTCACTCCATTGAGATTTTATGTTTGTTTGTTGTTTTCTTCCTGCTAAACTGGCTGGCTGAGTAATGGAAGCACAGGCCCACTGATGGCATCGTCTTTTTAACTGAGCACTCACGTGAGTTTGGTTTTCAAAGCTGCTCGAGGAGGGCCAGATGTTCTAGATTTACACACATGCAGGCCTTTAAATGCAGGTGTATTGTGGCGTTTGGCTCAAGTTGACCGTTGTTTTTCTTAAACATGACATAAAGGTAAATTCTCTACTTCTGACAAGTTGGTTTTTTTGGGGGGGTTTCTGTGTAGCATGATGTGGAATATTAAAGCAGGGGGAAGATTTGATTTACACATTATTGTTACTAGAGGAAATATAAAAGGCACCGGGAAATTTCTCATGTTTGATGGATAAAGTATTTCGGGGGGGGGGGGTGGATTTGTCCAGTAAATTTTCTCCAGAGGGGGAAGGGGGAGACCAATCATACCCCAGGCAGTCTTTACCACCCTCTGGAGGGCTTCTTCATCAGTTGCTGAATAGTTCCCAAAACCACGATGCTTATAACTAAGCAAGTGTTTAATCTTTTCAGTAAAGCTTATAGAATAGTAACTAATTTAAACAAAGATGTTAATGATCTGAATATTAATTGAATTCCCATCGCAGAAGCCTAAAAAAAACCTTTATCAGAAGTATGAAGGTTTCTTTTGTTATCAAAAGGCCAACTTGCAGCGAACATTTGCAAGTAAGACATTGCTGGACAGAGGGATGTTTACATTTTTGCAATAATGGATGAACTATTGTTATGTTGATCTAAAATGGACCAATCTGTGAAGTGTGAAAATTCAATATTAGTCTGTAGAGCTGTGGGCTTAATGTATTCTATCACCTGTTTCTCTGTAAATCTGCAGTCTTATCATTTCAGGTACAACATTTACTTTTCAACCTGGAGCGAATTTAACTACGAAAGTACAAAAAAAAAAACAACAATCAAAAAAAAAAAGAAAGAAAAAATTGTTTTCTTGATTGTCAGTGAACTCACATTGACAGTGCCATACAATAGGTAACCATTGCCAGTGCTTATGTAAGATTTTATTGTATTACATCTTTCAGAGCTATGGCGAGATATCATACCGGGATCAGTATGTGGTTCATGTAATTTCTCCAAATATTGTTACATGTGGTTTTACGCTCATTTAAAAATGTGTTAACTAACTTTGTTATGAAATGGTAAGCTCGCATCACCTGAATCCATTTTACAGCGCCATTTCCAGCTACTTTTGTGTTTACTGACAGATACTCATAATAACTAGATATACGAATTAGTACTTTTTTCAGATCATTCAGCTCCTGGCTGTTACGTGATCGTATTCCACTTGAAGTTCAAAAGAAGTGCAGCTCTTATCTCGGTACTCATTGTGACTAGGTTTGCATGCTGTCTCAAGTGTTAGATTTTCATAACCTTCAGTGTTTATGCTCGAGGCCTGTTTCACACAGGTGTTGAAGAGCTTGTTAAGCGCCGATTATGAGTCTGATTAGTTCTGTTGATGTAATCTGCAGGGCAAGTAGCCGCAAGTCGAGATAACGACTCCTGTCATTAACTTCACCAGACTGAATTTAATGAAGGGGTTGTTCAACAAAAGGGCTCGCTCTGTGTTTACTGCTCAGACGTGACTGCATATCTTGTCCATTTAGAGAAAGTTCTCACTGTGCCTTGCATATTCAAGCTGGAGAAACCTTTTCACAGCCTGTTGTCAAAATGCAAAATCAGTGCCTGTTGAAGGTTTGAGGACTGAAAGGTTAAGTTGTGTTGTAATCTGAGAATGTGCCAACTTTAACACGTACTGTGTGAAAAATGTCAACGGCAATGCTGACACTTTGATACATGTGTATTTTCTGTCTTGCTTGGAGTTAGAAGAGAAGATTGATACCACTCTCATGTTTCTGCTGTTGGAGCTTCGCTTTACTCAGAACAGTGTTCTTTGAACTGCCTCTGGCATGCCCCCATCAAAGAAAAATAAAAAAGTTCAAAGCAACTTGGGAGGAACCCAATCAAAATTTTTGTCAAATTGTGCTTTGCACGATAGCATCAGTAAATATTTTGTTCATTTTCGCATCATAAAATATAAATCAACTTAGATCCAAGCCACATTTTCCCCCTGGTCATTGGCACCGTTCCCCAACCCTCCACAGGGTCCTGGCCCTCCAGTTTAAAAACTGCCAGTGTGCAGACTGAAAACCATTCAGAAGCAGTTTATGTGACTTTTTCCAAATAACAAGATCTGCTAACCTCTTAACACTCACCGAAAAAGACATGTCTGTCTCTGTGCCCACACTTGCAGTGCTCAAGTGCCCAATTGTGTGAACTACTGCTTGTGTACCTGGTACCGTCCAGTTCAGATGGCTTGATGAAACAAGCCAGGCACTATAACAGTTTGTCAGTTACAGTGAGCAGAAATAAAATGCACATTTGGGGGCTGAAAGGATTGTCTATAATTGACAACAATTAAATGGAGATGCTGTATTAGATTCTGGTTCATTCTGCAAATGACTTGTCTAATAATGCGTCATGTAAGCACTTTTAGCCATAATCAATTAGTTTATTCTTAATCAGAATTACAGATTGGTCGCGGTTGAAGTGCTTCCATGAGTCTGTAGTGTTAACTTTGTTAAGCATAAAGGCTCTTACCCCTACCCTTGCTGTTTTCATCAGATTATACACACTTTAATTTCACTGTACAGACCTGAGAGTGGTATTGCGCTCATCTACTTCTCAAAAAGAAAGCAATTAAGAACATTTTCAAAAGAGTTTGAGTCATTTCTTGAGGCACTAAATAAAAGAATATTTTGAGACCTCAGTAGGCAGAATATCGTCCTCCAAGTGGGCTCAGCAGTGAAAAAGCCAGAATCCAAAAAGTGTGAATCATGACTGGTACCTGCATGTTGTTTGCCATTAAAATGTCAGAAGACCATGCTGAACTCCACGACAATCGGATTTCGCATCAGCGACAAGTTTTCCTCATAGTGTTCAAAAATGTGGAAATAAAAAAAGCATTTATTTGGAGATTGTTTTTTTTTTGTGCTTTTCAGATTTCCAACTGGGTGTCATGTAAGAAACAGATTCTAAAGATTCAGAGAGGGCAGAAAGATTATTCCAGCAGTTAGTGCTCCTCAGTGGTTTTCTTTCATCGCCATCACTTCAGTGATTTTTCTACATCATTTTCAAAAAGAAATATCTCCCATAGAACATCATAATCTCAATGGAATATTGTAAAACCTCAACTTTCTGTCCATGCTGTGAGATAAATCTCTGTCAAATACTGAAAGTATCAGAAAACTGTAATATCTCATGTTATTACTGTGTATTTTTTTCCTTTTATCTGGTTTGTTTTTGTCTGGTGCAGGCTGTAATCGCCACCAGAGGGTGATGTACATGTACGGGTCTGAGTTGTACATTTTTATGTGACAGATTAGTGTATTTACATGCAGGTGAGAATAAAACTTTGTGATTATTATATGAATTTATGAATTGAATGAGTGCCAAATATGCCTGAGCATGATAATATTCTGTATGTAAGGGGAGCTGGAGGTACTCTAACTCATAATGTGAGACTTGAGTGACTTCCTGCTGTTGTAGACTTGAATGCAAAGCTGAACGGTAAATCATGCTCAATATTTTTGCTGAAAGCAGAAAAAATTATTTAGGATTTTTGTCTCTGTTCAAAAAAAGTTTCTTCAGATATTTGTTGTATGTTCCCGTGTCCATCCATGGCTTATAAATGCAGTCAGTGATGGTCTTATCATGCTGCCATTACAGGTGAATATAAAAAGCTGATTTACTTTATTCCTTGGACTCTCAGAGAAAAGAAGAAGAAAAAAAATCGAGGTCATTTTCCTTTTTGAACCATTCCACACAGAGATGTGTTGTTTATCTGAACTCTGCTTTGTCCCAAAAACACAGTGAGCCTGACATTTGGTGAATTTGACCCTGGATTTTATCAATTATAGAGTGTGGATTTGTCCAAATGTAAAAATAAATGTAATTCTATTAAAATGAATCTATGAAAATATCTTATCATGTACCAACAAGTGTGTTTTTTGATTTCCAGGTCAAGCAAAAAAAAAAAAAAAAAAAAAAAACCCACCCTCCAACAAAAAAAACTCTTCCCCCCCAAGCCCCCCCTTCACTTTTTTTTCCGT
>JBBBVU010000003.1:23564895-23585019 GCA_037177055.1 Atherinosoma microstoma
GAAAAGGGAAAAAGAAGGGGAGTTTGGTGAAAAGGAGTCGGGGAAAGGGTTTTTTCGGGGACAAAAAGGTGTGTTTTTGGGTTTCGGGGTAAAGAAAAAAAAAAAAAAAAAAAAAGCCCTATATTTAAGCAAACAAAGCTTTTCCCCTCCAGGATCTCTCTTCATTGTTTGTTCAGTTTGAACTTGAACAACATTAACAAGGTATTTTTAAGGAGTTAGAATATTTCTGTAAAATATACCTCAACAGGTTGCTCAAATATCAGAATAGTCCAACATCCAGACCCCCTCCTCAAAAATAGATTTTCTCTTTCTTCGAGGACAACGTGCACTTTTTGGGCTGTTGATGATCAAACCCAGCAGTGGTGGAGGTGAAACGCTTTGTTTGCTCTGGTATTGTCTTCAGAAACACAGAAGACAAACACGACACTGGCCTGTTTATATGAGGGAAATACAACCCTCTTAAACAGTGTGTGGATGATAAAATATTCCCAGGCTCAGCTCCTGAGAACTAATGTGCCGTCTGAATGATGTCTGTGTCCTGAGGATACAAGTGAAGCCAAACTTAAAGCAGAAAAGCTACCAAGAACCAATTATCCAAGTTTCCCATTGTTGCTCAATCCAGAGTTTATTTGGTAGTTGTTTCTCCAGCTGAATATTACTTTCTTTCGAGCATGTTCTTAGTGTCTGGCTTTGTGAAAACAATTTTGATAATTTGATGTACAGAGAGCACAGTCTTCCTCAGCTCTAGAGATTTACCTCAAAGTGTAAATATATGTCTTGGCGGTCTTGTGTGTGTGTGTGTGTTGTCTTTTATGGATACTGGATTATTGTATCAAAGGTGAGCCCTCACAATTAAAGCAGAGTTACTACTGTTTCTAATCCACTTTGCATTAGTAATGTTAAATCTGGACACTTTGATAGCTAATCTAGAGTAGTCAATTCTTCATTTTGTGATAGAACAGGAGGATGGGCAACTCTTGTTCCCTGGCTTTTGAAACTTAAGCTAAAGTTAGTTGTTTGAGTGTTGTAAGACCTGAAATCTGTTCTTAAGTTTCCTGTTCCCCCCCGTCCCGACCCCCCCTGATATTTCACCACAAACATTTCAATTGTTTCACTTTGCAACAAGCAGTGACACAGCTCCCCATGGGTGCAAATATATTACAGGAATTTGCTACTGGGCTCCATAAAGAGGATGAAGTCAAAAATAATATTTTGAAGGAATTATAGGCCTGTCAGCTGAAATTTAAATTAAAGTGATGAATCAAGTGAATGTGTTTAACAGTCCCTGTCATGTGCTCAAACGGTTTGCTTGATTTGGTACATACACTTTTAGCCAATGATATTAAATCTAAAAACAGCAGACAGTGATTATCTCCCACATCAAGTTTCAAACAAGTTTGAATGTTTGATTTGTTTTGTAAATCTGTAAGCCTTAAGTCGGATGAGTTTCTTTTCCAACTGTACCAGCTTGGCAGTGGTAGTTTTAGTTATGCTGTCCAGAAGATTAACTGCAATCTAAGTGCATCCCTAACTAGAACCTGCAGCAGATTTAGATCCCATTGATGTACTACTAAACGAAGCTGAACAAGGACCGCCAACTTGCAGTCCAAAGTGGATGAGTTTAAGCTAGTGGAGATGAAGAATCACCTTAACGCTCATCTGGCATTCCTGTCGGGAGAGGTTCAGGTCAGGATGTGTAGGGCTAACTGCGTGGAAGCAGCAGCTACTAATGTACAGCACCTTTAAATCAAAAATATGGGAAGTCACTTTAAGCCAGTTTATGTTTTGAGTCTACAGCCACGCTAATGTCTGGCCAATTTATTTATCTATTTTTACAATAAACAATATCTTGGGTTGGCATGATAGCATGAGTCAGAGTCGAGACTTATTAGATTGGCAGTTATGGAGCTATTTGGTCAAAAGATTGGACAAATTAAAATCTGAATCATGGTAAAGTGTATCAAGTCTGTTAATCATCCTGATTAGGTGATTGAAAATGTCATTGTAATGGCATGAGAAGGAATATAATGAAATCCGATTCATTGGGACTATCTATGAGCTACTGATGCTGTGAACAAAAATATACAAGCAAAAAATTTGCATCCCACTGTTGCACAAGGTAAAGTTATTATAATCCGTCCTCTTTATACAGAAAATTCTTCCATCCGTTTCGATATCTTGGTCCAAAAGAAAAGAGTCACTTTTCTGTTGGGTTATAAATAAAAATCCAGATGTAGCTTTGGATGTTGCGCAATCAGAGGACTGCCTTAGCACTTTAACTATAAAGGGAAAACAATCTGCTTGTGCAGAAACGGAGCAAATATTTCTGGCTTGTGTGGTAGCTGCTGGTCTGTCGAGTGTCTGGTTTCCTCTCAGTTTAGCTCATTTTAGGTGAACAGACCTCAAATGTGTATGGTCAAAACATGACATACTCTGCCATCATGGCAAAATAAACAGTACTCGGAAAAACTCCTAAAACTGAGATGTGGGGAGTAGCCAAAAAGAGTAAACTCAGGAAAAACATTTCAGTACTAGCAAGCATTTAAGTAAAAATCTGATTAGTTCTTTAAAGCAGAACTGCACATAATGTCCTTGTTCTCCTCCAAATCCTATCTGAGGAAATAACATCCCAGTAAAACATCTGCCATCGACATTCTGTACAAAGCTGCAATATTAATGGAGGACAAAGCCTATTAAATAAACAAAAGCAGTGAAATGGTGCATTTTCAACAGGCTCTTCAGAGGCCAGGCCGTGCCCTTGGGACTACTAAACCAAATGATCAATAGTAAAAGTTTAGTAAGGAACAAAGGAGCTTGCTCAATAAGTGACTTATAAGCCAAGAATGAAATCTGAAACTCAATCTTGAATGGTACATAAAGCCAGAGAAGGTGATGCAATTGCTGTAGAGATGCAGTCACATTTTCATGTTAGTGTGAAATGAAGAGGTTCAGCATTCTGGATCGACTAGAGCCTTGAGAGGAGGCCTATCTAACACCAACATAAGTATCATCATAGTACAGGTGGGATGAAAAATGATCGGCTCTTTCAACATCAGTGAACTACAAAAAAAAACTTTGATTAAAGAAGGTTTAATTCTTCTTCTACTTTATTTTTCCAACACATGGTTTCACTATAAGGTTAAGAGCCAATCAGATTCATATCACAGGCACCACTGAAAACGGGGTACTCGTGATTAGACACCACCCACGTATCCTTGGCTCATCTGTTCAGCCACGTCTTCATACTCTATTGACACTGCATATCTCTGGAGCATCACACAAATCAGTTAATTAGAAACAGGTTTTTTTTTCAGCTAAGAAAAATGTCAATGTTACGAACCTGGTTGTCAAAGATGGAACTTGAAATGATTATTCAAGCTTTTATCTCTTCTTGTTTAAACTACTGTAATACTCTATTTACATGTATTAGTAAGAAGGAACTTTAACTCACACAAGAAATAGAGCACATGTCTTACCAGTTTTAGTAGCACTTCGCTGGCTCCCTGTTCATTTAAGGATTCATTTTGAAATCTTGGTTCTGACATTTGGTGCCTAACATGGTCAACCCCCTGACTACATCTCTGAGTCCATGACACTCTATAAACTCTCCCATCCTTTTAGATGTCTTTCAAACAGCAGCCCTCAGATTGTCCGCCACTATTTTTGTGATCTCTGTTGAATCTTTTTAAAAAGCAGCTAAAGACACTTTTGTTCAAATAGGCTTTTAGTTATATTTGTACATTTTACTATGAAGCACTTTGTGGTTATTTCTGTGAAAAGTGCGATATAAATAAACTTTGTTTTTACTTAGTGGGTCCAAAGGTTATTACTTTAGTTTTTTCCTTATTAAAATTCAGGAAGCTCAAAGACCTTTAATCTTTTATTTCTACAAAACTGTTCAGCACTGGTTTTTAGAGAATGTGAAGAAGAATGTGCTGTGTCAATGCATTTAAATAACTGATGAATCAAAGCTGCATGATTGGTGTTTCCAGAAGTAATTGCAAAAGCATGGAGTTTTCTCTACAAATGTTCCCATATACAAGTGAAAAGTAATTGACAATCAGAAATTCTAGTATTTCCAGTATTTCTAGCTGGACCTGAATGATCAAGTTGATCACTTGATCATTTATGTGACAACTCAGGGTGTTATGAGGAGATGGTCACGTAAGTTTGCTGGTGGTGGCTGTTTTATGTTGTAATGTGACAACCCTCATTCAGTTATGGTCCAAGAGAATGGTTCCCTTAGCTTTGCAAATTAGGCATAGTATGAACAAGCCTTTAATCTAATCTAACTCTCTATGCAAGCGGTTTTCACACCAGATCAGGTGAATAAAATGAACTTGTGTATCTTTCAGTGTCTACTAAATATACCTAAAAAAACCAACTGTTCTAGTTTGAAAACTGCAAAAAGGGATAAACAGCAAGATCTGAATGGGTCAACTAAAGAAGTGAAACATAATTTCTAATTTAAAATGATAAGAGTCATAATTTGCACTTTTGATCTTTTTAAGTAATTTAAAAGAAAACTTTGTCACTATAAAAACAATTTATATCTTAAAATGTACTCAAATGATTAATTCACTATTATCAATCATTTTGTGAAGTGCTGTGTAAATATTACAGTAGTACATTCCAGACTCTTTACCTCAAGTCAAACAGTAAATCTGAGATAAGTTTAACTTTATTAACCCTCCACTGGTATATCAAATAGTTGTGATGCCTGTTACTAAAACGGTAATTGCAACAGAAACACCAGAATATGTTGGTGAACAGCAGGATTTATTAAGGCAACAAATAACAGAGAAAACAAAATACTCAGAGCAGTCATTGGACATGTGAAAAACAAAAGTAGTTGGGTAAATTCAGGCAAATTTAACTGAACTTGTAGTATGATGGTATAAAAAATAAATCAATGCAAACACCAGAGGCAATGGAGCAGATTATTAGGCTCAACTATTCCCACCAAATGACCATTTGCATACAGAGCTGGTTATTGTCATTGGTTTTGCATTATTTATAACCAAAGGCTACAAATTCCCAGTTGGCAGGCAACTCTAGTTTGTTTACTGTGACTGACATAGCAGAGAGAGCTCAACTGCTTTGGTTTACTTGTTAGCAACTGTACTAATCTTAATGACTCAAGGTCCTGTCACAGTGGAAAAGTACAGCACGGAAGTGGCATTACCTCGGACCTTTTCAGAGCCAAACACATGTCCAAGTGAGACAGCATAGTGTGCAGACCAGTCCCACAATAATTAGGTCATAGAGGAGCCAACGGAAACCATAGCTACATTGTTTCTCACTTTGGCTCTGCTCATAACATGCTGTTTGTGTAGAGATCCGGTGCTGCACCCAGCTGAGAGGAATACTGATCAGTTTGCTGTTTTGCTAGAAGCAGCTCTGCAGGGGAGGGGGCTTTGTGATGGAGGGGTAAGTTTCGGCTATATTCTTGTTACTTTTACCCCCAAAATGTGCTCTAATAACTTTGCAGCTTTTCTGAAAAACACTTGGCAGCAAAATCTTTCTGTTCCTGATAATCCTCCAAGCTTGAGTTCAATGATGTAAATTAATAAAGCTTCTCTACAGTGCCAAATGATCAGCTGAGTAGTTCTGTCTGAGTAACCAAAGTTTGACAATCCTTGCACTATAAATGCCAGGGAGTTGGAGAGATATTTAGGTAAGGCTTCACTGACTGTCTCTTCTGGTGTTGCTCAACATGTCAAGGGAGTTTCTGAAAGGAAACAGTCTCGAGGTAACTGGTCAAGAAAACAGCTTAGTAAAGAAGACCCAGCTGTTGGACCGTGGCCAATGGGCAAACAAGTTGGAGTTCCTGCTAGCTGTAGCAGGGACCCTGGTTGGGCTGGGAAACCTCTGGAGGTTTCCCTATTTGTGCTACAAAAATGGAGGAGGTAAGCACAATTATAGTGGTAGAAAATCATTAATATTTTCTGCATACAGTCAACAGTAGGCCTACCCAAGAAATTTTTGTGTTAACAACAGCAAAAAAATTGACACTGATGAGCTTTTTTTTGCTACCACCTCTGCCTTTTTTTCTAATGAAACTCAAAGCAATCTGTTTTCTTTGAGCAAAATATTTTCAAGATCTAAATGAATTAATGAAAAAAATTACTGTCTGGCCTGCGATGCAGTTTTTCCTTTCATTTATTAAGGTTGTTTGACAACCAAAGATGCATCAGGGTGGATGTTTTCGTGTTTAGATTTGCCCTTACAGAAGTATTTCAGTGTCATTTTCTTTCTCTCAGGTGCATTTTTGATTCCATACGTCTTGTTTTTGCTTGCCTGTGGCATTCCTATGTTCCTCCTGGAAACAGCCATGGGACAATACACATCTCAGGGATGTATCACCTGCTGGAGACACTTCTGCCCCTTGTTTGAAGGTCAGTTTATTACAAGGAACTGTTTTCTGTTATGAAAATACATTATGGAAATGTGTGAAAACATCTCTTCATTGTACTGCATTTTATGTGTGTCATATGATTACTATGTACAAAAAGTCATTTAGATGGATCATTAGTCATCCTTTATGGCAAAATTACATTTTCAATGAAAAATATGCAACTTTTAATTGCAAACTTCAATATATGCACTGAATATAAAATAGGCATAATGTTCAAGATGCATCCTTTTACCCTTTCTCTTTATCTAAAAAAAAAAAAAAAAAAGGTCAAACAAATGTGTCATATCTAAAAAAAACAGATGTACTCTTTTGTTGGATTGTCATTGAGGACAGAGATTAGTCCCAAAGCTAGGATAAGCACAAATCAGTAAAAGCATAAGAGAAAAAGGATTTTGGCCATGAGCGAGGGAAAGCATGACTAAGAACCCGTGGAGCCGTACATACAATAGTGGCATTGTTTATCTCAAGGCAGCTCCACCCTTAAGTGTGCTGTATCATCTGTTTTACACTCGATGAGATCATAATTTATTAAATGAACATAATTCAGTGCTGAAGAAGACTTGAAACTAGAAACAGAGACCATAAACTTAATGGAAGAATGTTTACTACTGAGAAGAAAAAAAGGGGGAAAAAATATCACGCAAGAAGTTGGATGATTTCTGTTCAGTGTAATTTTTGCAGTCAGAAGAGTCACCCCCTGCTGGTCACTGGAGACAAAAATATATGTTCTCTTTTGGCGCTCTTGAAAATACATAACTCAAGCTTATTCTTTTTACTAGCTGAACACTGCCTGGAAAGCAACATGATGTAATAGCATTGTAGGCAGGTGTTGCCATGTGCTGTTGTAAGTTTGCCTGCAGGACTCTGCCATACATATTTACCCACTGGTGGAAACCTTAGGGTCTAGCCGCATCGAATCTCCATTCACTGTTAGAAAGAAGAAAAGAGGGTCTGTTCTGCTACATCTGAAAGCCAAAAATTCAGATTTTTGTCACCCTGCGGTCAGAGGCAAACCACTAATATGATTGGACAGGTTTGCATTCATCAAGTCAGTGAGCTGTGACTGCAATCAAATATTTCAAAACCTTAATTCAGCAAAACAGGCACTCATACACTTTCAGAGCATAGTGCATTTTTTGATAGTGAGTAGGCATTGCACAAGTCCAGACACTGAAGTTTTCACTCCATGCCATCAGATGAAGTAATGTGCATGTTCATCATCATCATCATTTGTAAAGGAGCTAATATAAAACGTGTTTTCTCTTAAAAAAACGGTTTAAGCCTCTAATCACAGACTAGAATCTTCAAAGCCTTAAAGCAAAGCCAATAGGTTTCAAAGAAGTCTAGCTCTCACTCTGATCACTTCAATGAAATACGCTGAAAGGTTTTCTGACATAATTCTCAATGAAAACAAAAAAAAATTCAACAAGAAAAATGCAGCTCTTTAACTTAAACTGGGTTAGGCTGAGGGGAACTTTGAGGTTTATCTTACTGTTTAACCATTCATTTATTTGACATTTCTTAGTACATTTAAATAAAGAGCTGTGTTTCATCAAATCAAATGTGAATTCACTGACTTAAACACAGAGACAAACTTGGGAAACAAACAAAGAAGCTCCCTACAAAGCACAATGGTCTGCAACGGTTTGACTGACTGACACACACCTGAGAAACCTGATGACACTTTGCACACAGACTGTCTGTTAGTGCTTTGTAACTTCACATGACAGATTATGAAGAGTGCATATTTCCAAATACTCCAAATTGAAAATGATTTATTAAGGTGTGAATGTGGGAGAGGTGTTAAAGCAGTTACAAGACAGTCAGACACGTAAAGGTGACAGAAATTTCCTGCGGGCCAGAAACCATATCCCTCAATTCAAATTCCTGACGTGTTCCAAACAGTCACGTTGTCACGCACACTGACTGGATGATGGGACTGATAAATAGACAAAAAAAATTCTTTGAAGGTTGGAAACAGTTTCACGTTTTTCAATGTCAAGGGCAAATATATTTTAGTTTTTATATTAACAGAGTTTTCCTGTTCTGCTCTGTTTACAGGACTCCAGTCAATCCTTGCTACTGAATAAGTTAGATAACATTTTTACAATAATTAAGAAGCCATTTGTTTTTTGTTTTCAAGAGGAATCCGTTGACGGTATAAATAAAAAAAATTAGACTTGTATTTAACATAAAAAACTGTTTGGATTACTGAAAAACAGACAATTGCCTCCACAATGTAGAGCTGATTGCTTCCTTAAGTGGCAAAAAAATAAATAAATCTGAAATTGAAATGTTTGCTGTCAGTTTAAAGTGATCTTTGCAAGTTTACAATCCAGCAGAGTAGACAGAAATGCTTGCTGTCACAGTTGAAAGATTGATCCGTGTCACACTAAGCTAATCCACCTGCTACAGATCAGCTGCTGCAGCTGCCACAGCTTTGCGTCAAACCACACAAAAACAAGCTTTACATTTGGGATTCGCTCTTTTGTGAACTGAACTGTCATGTAACCAAAACAGCAGACTCGTGTTTAACTAGTGAAATGCTGCTTCCTTTACATTTCTGCCCAAATTGTTTTGGACACTTAAAGTTTCAGTGTGTACCGTTTAAGGATATATGTTGGGAGAAATGTGATTATAACTTGCATAACTATGTTTTCACTGATGTAGAAAAAAGAATGTTGGCAGCTTACATCCACAGGTCACCATCCTCAGCTCATTGCCATGTTGCATCATCACATTAATTCAGTAGCCCAGAAGGGACTCAAGGTTCAAGGCTTCCAAGTTTTTTCCACTGCTGTTTGTGGTTACATGGCAATATTCAGCTCATTGCAATTTTCAGTTCATGTCACTATGCCCTACACATTAAATCTTTACTTTGCACTTTAACAATTTTATTGCATTTGAAATAAAATTGTTAAAGCATATGGCACATTTATATAAAAAAAATCTATTTAAATATTCCACAAGTTTGTTTTATGGTATGGTGAAACAATATCACTGTGGTTCTATTGTAGTTAGGAACTAAACAGTTAACCTAACAGCTGCGGTGAAAGATTTTTCTGTGTTTCACCCCACAAAGCTTTCACAACAGAGCTTTGATTTTTTCTGTCTCCGTGGCATTCTGTAAGTGATCTACAGGCTTTAGGTCAGGTCTTTACTTATTTATTTGTTTATTGATAATATGGCATTGAGTAGATGCAGAGAAAACATCTTCACACCAAGCAGTGGGACTTCTCTTTTATTACATTGTTCACAATAGAAATTAGTTTAAACCACAAATAGAAATTACTTCATCAAGAGTTCTTAGATTAAATTAGGTTTCTGTTGATGTAAAGAATATGTAAAGGTCTTCAGCTCAATAATGCACTTACAAAGTCCAGTTTTGAAAGCAAATTACTAATATTTAGGAGCAGAAGACAAGACCAATTAATGCTTTTACAACTAATGGATGAATAAAATCATTAATAAAATAAGATTTGAAATAAAAGAAAGTGTTGAGAGAAGTTTTATAAGACAGAGAGTAACAAGCTCTCTAGAGAGATAGATGGGAAAATTACAATTTTTGTCAACTTTAAATTGAAATTTCCTGAAATAATTGATCAAATGGTAGAACAAAATCACTTGTAATGGAGGAAGTGTCTGTATAAGCTGTGTTAAAATGTTTGGTGTGAATGTAGCATGGCCTGTCTCAAGCAGACTGACAAGGATATTAAAAGTTACCAAGTGTACGGATATTGTTTGATTGAAGTCCATCATGTCTGAAAGCCTCCCCATAGTAGTACATATTCTATTAAATGTGAAAACAGCTGCATGTGCCCCAAAGGAACTGTGTCTAGAATTTTCATTAATCTATGCTGACAACTTTATGTCTTCTCAGGAATTGGCTATGCCACTCAGGTAGTGATTGCATACGCTGCTGTGTCATACATAGTCATCCAGGCATGGGCCTTCTTCTACCTTTTCTCATCCTTCAGTGCTGAGGTTCCATGGGCCAGCTGCCAGAACGCTTGGAACACAGGTAGATATTCAACTGGATGCAGAAATGAAGATTGAAAAGTATTCCTCATGATTTTTTCTCTTTTTTGGGGGGGCCTTATTCCATCTTCTAATAGCAATGATTGTAGTAATACTGCTACCACAGCCTGATCCTAAAACACACACAGTTTCATGCTCCAACATATCGAATTAAAATGAATATACTCTTCGACTTATCGTCAAGCTCTGCGGAGCCTGTGAATGACTCATTCATTTGAGTCAAGTGTGATGAAATTTCTCCTCTTGTTTTTGTTTGTTTCTTTTTTTTTATTTTAATCAGAGTCCTGTGTTGAATTTGATAAAACAAATGTGTCATCCAATTGGACAGCCGCTGCAAACGCAACAACGCCTGCAACAGAGTTCTGGGAGTAAGTGTAATTCATACCTGCCTCATTTTGTAGGTGAATTCACACCGTACTGTATCGGTGTGTGTTTGTCCCGGGTTATCTTTCCCAAAACCAACAGGTCGACATGCACAAAGAGTAGACTAAGAAATTTAGTCATATTTTTGGGTGGCACGACCTTTTCATTGTTGGTTGGCCAATATATGCCCATTATTTCACAACAATCTCTAGTCAAGGTAACCAGCTGGCATACTATGGGCATTTCCATTCATCCCTCTATCGCTCCATCTATTTTCTATAATCCTATTCAGACTCCTGAAGGGCAGCATATCCCAAATGTTATCAGGCAATAGGCAGGGTATAGCCTACTCTCGAGAGGGACAACTAAGATAATCAAGGCTAACAACCATGCACAGTCACACTTAGGGCCAATTCAGGGTCACCAGTTAACTTAACACGCATGTCTTTGGACTATTGAATCGGCTTAGAAGATTAACACTGTTCAAACTAGGAACCTTCAAGTGGTGAGGCCACAGTGCAGACAACCACACCGGCCCCATTTGTTTTGATTTATGACTAATAAACTGAAAAAGTGATGTCATCCGCTAGTTATTGTCATTATAGTTAATTAGCTAATAGTAGCATGCTAACATACTAAATTAGGCTAGTTATGCAACAAACACTAACCATTTATAAGCTTTAGTAATGGCTGCCACATTCAAGTAAGCAGGGTTGCAGTTTTTATTTGTGTAGAGTGTACCTACTACTACAACATTAATAACTAATGATTTAGATGTGGCATATTTGTCATGAGTCACAAGTTGCATTCTCGTCTCCTTGACTCCAGCAAAAAGTACAAAATACCATTTTTCTGTTCTCTGTGAACAATAACCAGCATTCGTAACATAGAAAAAGTTTTTATAAAACATTTGGTGAATAAGGCAAACCTGCTTGATTCTTTCAGTGGTTGTAAAAATCTTATGTTTACAATATTAACTTGGATGTTGACTTGGTGACTTCCACCAACGCATGTTCCCATTAGACATTATTTTATTGGGGCACAAGACCACTGGCAAGGAGATTGCAGTTAGTTTAAATAACCTGTAATTGGTGCAGTGTGCAGCATGTGGTGCAGGCTTAAACCATAACTCCAGACTGAGCATGTCAGAATGTTGGTTTTACAAGACCTCCACATACTTCAGTCAGTGAGTTTCTTCTTTCCTCTCACAACCATGAAACATTGCAACTGGTTCAAAGCTGTGAATATCTTGATGTATTACAAACTGTTGAAACTACGTTTAAAGACCTTAAAAGGATGTACTTTGCAAATTTACTTATTTTGGTACATCAGTTTCAATATTTCAATATCCTACCTGTCTACAGGTAGGATATTGTATAGCTCTGTGCATCCTACCTGTCTACAGGTAGACAGGTAGGATGCACAGAGCTTCATATAAGCCTATCTCAACTTTACCAATTCTTACCTGCCATCTCGGCAAAAACGCAAATGTTTCCAGTCCAGTGGCCATCATAAGTATGATGCACTTGGCATTGTTTAGTTTTTTGCATATCAGATACTCTGAGAAGACACACTTCTCTTCATCAGTGTGGAGAACAGAGATGGGAAACATTTTGCCCTTACTTGTAAATTCAAGTCATGTGAAAACTATTTTAAACATTTATTTATTTGAGGGTCAAATTTCAAATGATAAAAATAGTGATCATATTTACATTTGGGGTGAGTTTTGTGTCCTGGGCATTTGTCATAAAAAGTTTAGATTTTATAGAAGTGGTTGATTTTTTTTATTTTTATTTCTAGAACTATTCTAAACTTAGTACTAAAATTTAGGAATGGCAGTAATTCTGACCAGCAATAGTATCAAAGCATAATTTGTTTTTAGCTTTTCCTCAAGGATAGTTTACTTTGCTACATTTCAGCGCTATAAGTTAATGTATATTCTCGATAAAAAATGCATTTTTTGCATATTTTGTTGACATATTAAATGTTAGATACTGAATTTGTTTTTTATTGTCTGTGTTTAGTGATAATTGCTTCTTCAAATTTTTATAAATGTCACCCATATATGCAAACTACAAATATTCAATTGCCTCACATGGTGAAAAAGAACATCACAGCCGTGTGTTCCAGCAGTTCACTGATGAGTTTAGGCAATGCACATGAGCATTATTTTGAGTTAACATTTATGAGTAAAGTTGTCCCATTTCCACATGTGTTAACTTGCTTTACCAGTATTTTCTTTTTCTTTTCAGGAGACGAGTACTGGGTATTTCCCAGGGGATTGAGGAGATTGGTAGTTTGAGGTGGGAATTGGCCTTATGTCTGTTACTGGCATGGATCCTCTGCTACTTTTGTGTTTGGAAAGGAGTGAGATCCACTGGGAAGGTAAAGACATATCTGGGGGATTTATATCAAAATGTTTTCGGGATCACATCCATGCAATTCTGTGGACAGTGTCATTTATCCCAAATTATCTGAATTACAGTTATATGATTAATATGGTTTTCAATTAGAGACTTTCATCTTTAAATTTGAGGGTATTCAGAACAAAACATTCAGGAATCACAGCCTTTTGATTGGTAGAACTCTCTATAAGGGTTTAAATGTAATTAGACAGTTGCTGTTTCCTTGACAAAAATGGGCTATATACCTTCAACCTCTTGAACCCCGAAGCCCCCGAAGCCGGGGGCTGCGGGACTAAACATCCAGTTTCACGCGTTGTAATGTCTGGTCAGTAATATAAATATAGACATGTGTGGTATCCACAGAAAGCCCAGAATCTCAGCTAAAAGTACATGTAAACCATGTCTACGACCACCAAACACAGTCTAGACAACAAACAATTAAAAGAGAAGGTAAACAAAGTCCGCAAAAATATATAAACACAAATTATGGATCCCCGTGTCCACCCAACGGCACACACACGGACAAATTACACATCTACTGAAAGCACACATTCACGTTTGATTGGACGAAGACATGTGTCAATCATTCTGCATCACTGCTAATGATTGGTCATATTGTAAACAGGATGACTCAGCATAATTCTGCTGTTACCTTGTCTTTTTCACTTCAGCTCTATGAAACTTTGCACAGATAATGTCAGCATGCTGAGTCATGGTTTTCTGGAGTTATCTATCACAGCAAGTTTTAAAAGCTTTTATATATCATGAAGTGGAAAAAAATATTTGGGCGAGGAGAAAATTCTTAAAATTTGTCCATATTCCATCTTCAGTTACTTTAACACAGCAGCATCTGTGGTGATGGTTTCACCTCTGAAAAAATCTCATGAGTATTAGCTTTATTTTGATACCAAGATGGTTTATGTAGCATTTATAATCACAGAAAAATAATCAATTATATCTATGTATGTCCATTTTCAAGCTGAAACCCCCAAAAGACCCCTTGGGGCTCAAGAGGATAAGCCATAACAGGAAAATGTTTGGAGTTGATTCAAGGTGTGGGATTTGCATTTGGAACCTGTTGCTGTACAACCTGCGGCCAAAGCAAATAAAAAATGTCCTCATGCTGAAATTAAAAAAAAGATAGGCCTAGACATTAACTGAAAACAACAACAATGGTGGTTGGTAACAGCATATTGGAGTAAAAAACACTTCTCACAAGGTACGCAAATCACCATCCCAGTTTACCATTCGGAGATGATGAAATACAAGAATGTTGTGAAGTTTCACCACAACCAGCAAGCCTTAACCTTTTAATGCCTAATGCATCATATATGATACATATTTTCTGCAGCCAATTTCATCACCATATGGTAAAACCTTTTCTGAAAACCCTGTTTACACAATGTGATACTTGCCTTATGCCCATTAGTGGATACCTTTTGCACTACAGTAATTCTGACATCACACAGTATCATACCATAGATATATGCAAATTCTTATCAATTTATTTATTGATTTTCTTTTTTAAAGAAAATAACTTTCTTATTTCTTGGGTCAGGTGTTAAAAGGGTTAACGACAGAAAGGCCAAATTAGTTTTTACAAACACATTTATATACCAAAGCTGGACCAGCAACTCTTAGGTTGCCTTAATCAACCTAAGGGCCATTAGATGCAATTCAAATTTATTCATGTAGTACATTCAAAACATCTTCAGTTGACCAAAGTGCTTCACAACAACAACTTAATGACTTCTGATCTAATGCATAAAACTTAATCTGTGATATACATGGAGTGCAGTGTGAAACATGGACATTCATAGCTTCCAGTGAAACATGGATATTCATAGTTTCCAATGGCCCTCATAAGAGTTTATTACCTCTGCCAAGGTTGTGCTTGGACCGGTGTGTTTTTCTGTGTGTCTGCTTGTTGGGAAAATTACTTTAAAGAGTTATGGATTCATTTGCATGAATATTTACCAGATATCAAGGCACGGGTCACCATAAATATTATGTTTTCAAATCAATTAAAGAGTTAATAGGGAATGTAGAGATATGGAGTATGCACTATCCCATGACCCAATCTTGATCCAACTACATCTTACTTTGATAAGATAAAAGTGAAGAAATAAAGAAGGACAAACAAGTAATAACTGAAGACAGATCTAGTAAAGACAGCAAAAAATCGCAAAAGATGAAATACATTCTTTGGTGATATCAGTGAGTTCCATGTTTCATTCATTTCCTGTACAGGGATTTCTTCTAAGTAACATTTGCCCAGTGCTATATGAGCACCTAGATAGGGTTCTATGTGTTAGTGTGAATACTCTAAGTCATGAGCTATAAAGCTACACCAGAGCTACTCAATTCAGTTCTTTGAGGGCTGCAGTCCTGCAGGTTATCAGTGTATCCCTGCTCCAACACACCTGACTGAAATTAATGACTCATTGTGCAGAACTTTATAGGCTGTTGGATCCATTCAATTTGAATCAGGTGTGTTGGCGCAGGAAAACATTGAAAACCTGCAGAACTGCGGCCATTGAAGGACCGAACTGAATAGTCCTGGTCTATCTTTTGGCCTATATTTGTTAAATTTGAAAAACAAAAACAAAAAGCAAGTAAAATATAAGTGTGATAATCAAACACAGAGCAGTTTTTTTAAGAAAAAAATCTCCATGGCTACAATGACTGTAGTTTGGCATAACACAGCAAAATCCTCTGTGTTTTACTAAGTTTAACACAGTCCTTTCTGATGTCTGAAACTGGCCGCTCTAATACAAAACTACTTCACAAAATGCACCTTCATATTATTCATGGTTGTAAAAATCACTCTAAACAGTTAATGCTGTTAAACCTTCCTGTTTTATCCAATAATTTTCTGAGTTTTTTTAATCTACTGTATACTCAAAATATGACAAAAATTTAATTACTGGTGATTTTAACCTGCACATTGACAACGGTTCTGATATGTCTTGCTAAGTAGTTCTTAAACCAGTCTGGATTTTAAACAAAATGTCAAACAGCCTACTCACACCCTATATCTGGTCATGACCTCTTCACTGGTGTGTCCTTTGTTGTTGACCTGTCTGTGTCGGACTACTATGTATGTTTTTAATATCACCAGTTTTATCCACTAGTTGTATTGTTTTTATAAAATCCTTTGTTATATGTTATACCTGTTGCTTTTATTTGGTCTTATTGTGCATGTGTGAGTGAAAAGACAGATCGTGATCAGATGTGTGTTTTTAAAATTGTTAGGTTGTATCCTTGGGTGTGTGACAACTTGTGTTTTTAATATGCTAATATTGTTTTTATGTAAAGCACTTTGTGCTATTTTTTTGTATGAAAAGTGCTTTATAGATAAAATTTGAATTTGAATTGAATTTGAATATTAAACATATATTGTTAGTTACCTCCCAAATCCCAAGTCCAACTGTCTTCCTCTTTGGTAGCTTTATGGCTTGGAACCTTTGAAAAATAAAGAAAGAAAAGAAAAAAAAGGAAGTCATATGTTTATGCCAGTTTCAGTTGTAGATTTTTCCCAAAATCAATACTAATGTATTTTTTTCACAAAATGAATCTGTTATGTTGGTACCACCAAATGGTCCAAAAAAGTGGCCTCTACTGAGGAGTCAGAATTAAGAACAAGGTGCAGGGTATCTTAAATTTTATGTACTTTTATGAAGGCGCGTGGTTGCAATTTGGTAAAGTTAGGTTAATTTGTGTTTGCAGCCACCACAACAATGTTTTCAGATGCTCTGATATCTAGTCTGATTTGTCTTTAAAGTAATGTTTCTTTGTGATTGAAGTGTTCTGTATTATAAGCATAAACCTACCCTTACTTTGTGTTGACAGGTAGTTTACTTTACAGCAACATTTCCCTATTTGATGTTGGTTGTCCTGTTAGCTCGCGGACTCACTTTACCAGGAGCCATGAATGGCTTAGCTTTCTACTTGTATCCTGACCCCAAAAGGTTGGTGGACCCTCAAGTAAGTGATAAAGTCAAACAGTCATAATAATGCTAGATAAATCTGAAGAGTTTTCCCATAGAGGCCCAAGGCCTTTAAAATTCCTTAATATTTTTTTCTCTTACAGCAGTTAAAATATTTACTGTTAACTGTGTTTGCATCTGCATAGGTTTGGATGGACGCAGGTGCACAAGTACTTTTCTCTTTTGGGATTTGTCAGGGAAGTTTGACTGCTTTGGGAAGTTACAATCAGTATAATAATGACTGTTACAAGTAAGTACATTGTTTAATTTAAAATACACAAGTGAGTGGAAGCAAAATGTCTCAAGGTAATTCATTTGTAGTTGTCTTAAACATGCTGTTCTAATCAGATATTATCAGATAGCTGACAATCTTGAATAAGAGTAAAAGACGAGTTAGGGTTAGAAGAATCTTCCAATTTGGTCACCCTTATATCAATTATTTTCAGCACTGATTGGTATATTTTTCCATTTGTGGTTATGATGTACTTTTACTACAAGGGAGAACAATCCATCTGTATTTACCCTGTTCAGGGTCACTGGAGGGGCCCTATTCCAGTTCCCAAAGAACAAAATACATTGCACACCCTGTACAAGGTCACCAGTCCATCACAGAGCTAATGATACAAACTGCTAATGCACACAACTCATCATACTGTATCTACAGCCAATTTAGAATCCCCATTTAACTGAATCTGCATGAGTATGGACTGTGGTGGGAAACGAAAGCATTTACCATAAAGGCAGAGTAAATAAATATTCTACAACACATAAATTGCTGATAACTTTTTTTTTCAAGAACAATTCATGTGGATGAGGTTTTTGTATTTACTTTGTGCCAAATATTATAATTGATTTATTGTCATTTAAATATTTCACACAGTGGCATGCAGTGGCTTTTGCTTTGCTGCTTAATGCTGCTTTATTTCTGTTTTCTCAGGGACACATTTGTTCTGTGTCTGGTAAATGGTGGCTCCAGTTTTGTTGCAGGATTTGCAATCTTTTCCGTTTTGGGCTTCATGTCCTATGAGCAGGGACTGCCAATTTCTCAAGTGGCTGCATCTGGTAAGACAAACACTTCTACTCTATATTTAACAGAGTGATCAGTGATGCCAGTCACCAATTTTTCATCTTGAATGCAAGAAAAAAAAAAAAAAGAACCGGTGTGGGCTCATTTTAAAGACTGATGTTGGAAGAGGAAAAATTTGTTTTTGCATTTTAGTTTTTACAGACAAATCTGATCTGAAATCTGATCATTTTTCAGATAAAACTAAAAAAATTTCAGACTCCTCAAACATCATAGTTGAGTTTGCATTTGTGAGACACCAAGTTTGCAGTGATGAGAGCTGCTGAAATTAAAAATGTTAGTATGTCAATGTGCTCCCGAGGCTGCAAGTGGTTGATTCCATACTTAAATGAATTCAAGTACTGCAGCAGTGTTTTATCCCTACATCTTATAACTGATTCACACTTAATTACAATGTTTTTACCTGCATGAAATGATATCTGTTGCATTAATTTCTGTGCATACAGGACCTGGTTTGGCATTTATTGCCTATCCTCGGGCAGTAGCCATGATGCCTTTACCTCAGTTATGGGCTATATGTTTCTTCATCATGGTGATCTTGTTGGGAGCAGATACACAGGTAAAATGAAAAAAACATCTCTGCAATAAACGGCTAGAAATCTTTTTTTTTTCTTTTTACCCACAGTAGTTCTTTGTTCTTTGTCTCGGTAGTTTGTGAGTCTGGAGTGCTTGATGACCTCAGTCACAGACATGTTCCCCTCTGTTTTTCGAAGAGCTTATCGCAGAGAGTTGTTGCTGCTTTGTCTCTGCACTGCTTGCTTTTTTCTTGGCCTTCTTCTTGTTACAGAGGTGAGAGCTCCGACTAGCGTAAACAAAGAGACTAATGCTGATACTTTTTTTTTTCACATCAAGTCCTATTGGCAGCATGCTGAAACGATTTACTCCTTTTCTAATTTAGCCAAACTAAAACTGCACTAATATTTGTTGTTTTTATTTTTGATATGCTGTAACTGCTCCCTGTCCTCCTGCAGGGGGGCTTGTATTTCCTTCAACTCTTTGATCACTATGTTTGTAGTGGCAACAATCTTCTGCTCCTGTCAGTGTGCCAGTCAATAGCAATCGGATGGATTTATGGTAAGTGTAAGGATATGTTTTTATGTTTAAGTTTGTTAACGTTTATGTTTGCTATCAAGTTAGTAAGTCACCTCAAGTTTTGTTTTAGCAGTTGGTGAGCTGGAGGAATGATGTTAACAAATAAAAAAATGGACAGGATACTTTGTAGGCACTGATTTAAATCCAGCCATGGACAATTTCCCATCTTTCATATACTGTCACCCCTACCACTGTTAATAAGTGCATATGATACCCCTGTAAATTATAACATAAATACTGTGATGGTTCTTTTGATGGACATATTGTATGAATGCCTTATGAAAAGATTTTATGCTTATATATGTATGAAGTGTTTAAAGTATTGTAAAAAGTCTTAGCCATCCTTCATTTTCCTATTTTGTGAAGCCATCAGATTTTCCAGCAGTCTTTTAAAGTGATATTGGTCATAGTTGTCCAGAATTTCTGAAGTTCCATCAAAGTTTTTCTTTGGACACTGGACACTTTTTGTTTAATTCTCAGTGTAGGCCTTGAACCTGCATGATCATTGCTTCTTTTTGAATTGTTTATTAAGCCACTTAACACTGACCTCTGACTCATTTAAGTCTAAAAAGGTACTTAACTAAAGGGATGAACCAATGTTGTGTCTACATATAACAGGCGATCAATTTTAGATTGTATCTTTGAATAATAATAATGATACTACTACTACTACTACTACTACTACTACTACTACTACTACTACTACTACTACTACTACTACTACTAATAATAATA
>JBBBVU010000003.1:23598899-23623959 GCA_037177055.1 Atherinosoma microstoma
ATCCATCCATCCATCCATCCATCCATCCATCCATCCATCCATCCATCCATCCATCCATCCATCCATCCATCCAATTTATCCATCCATCCATCCATTGTCTATACCTGGTTACTGCCCTGCAAAGTTGCAGTGATTCTTGAGCGTAAAACCTCAAACACACTAGCTCTTCATCAGGAAAGAAGGATTGTTCAAAAATGACATCAGATATCTATTTAGACACATATTGTGCTACTACCAATAATATCAAGGTGCGATGGAACATCCACACTGGCATTTTATCATTTTTGTTCCTGTTTTTTTATCACTTATTTGGGACCAATTTGTTGTGTAAAAATTGCTTCTTGACATTGATCACTGACATGTTTGCACAGTATGGCTCCAAATTTTTAAGTTTTAACTTGTAATGGACCCACATAAGTCCTGATATTTCACCATTTTTCTTCAAGCTTAACAATGTGTCTAGTTGGCCTGTAGAATAACTGGAAATAACTCTAAAGAGCTCCAAATGATGGTAAATTGGCTTACTAAGTAATAGGGAAACTTTATGTGCAGTCTTTTGAATGTCTATTTTCATCCTTTTATCTCCATACAAAACTGAACGGCTTGGCTCATTAGTCACTTTACATTCAAATACCTTAGCACACCTCTTGTCAAGACAAAGTTGCCATATATAAACTGTAAATGATGAGTCTTTATTGATTTTTAGGTGTATTTAGCTACATCTGTCAGGGTAGGGAAGTTTACATATCAGTCAGTCAATCAAACTTTTTGTAAAGCACTTTCCACCAGTTAAAAAAGAATAAAATAGCACATCCACATACAAGCCACATTACTTGTATCTTAAGTAACAGGACTAACCATAATATTGACGATTTAAAAAAAGGTTATTTGGGTTATTATGGTTATCTGTGATAAGTTTAAAGAAACATATTGTCTTACTTGTTTTATTGCCTTGTTGTACGTGATAAGTGTAATGGAATTTTGATATTTGATATCTACTAAGTTATTTTTCACTCACCATCTGCTTGATATTATGTCTATCTAAGAATGTCATGTTCTATGATGACTCTTCAGTGTCTGGACTCTGACCTTGGGTGCCATGGGAGCCTGGCTTGTGTGCAATGTGTGTGCCACTCATTCAGGGGCAGAGACCAGACAGAGGCCAATTAAGACCTAGTTTTATAATATAAGGAGTGGGGGGGCATCTGACCAGTGGAAGACTTCTTAGACTGCCACATGTGGTCTACCGATTATTGCCATTCTGATCAGAATTGAAGACATTTCTCATCGGGTCATTGTTAAGATAAATTTCCACAAAATGAGTTGCTCCTTTAAATTTTCATTGTCAATGGTAAATTTAGATTTCCTTCATTTCCTTTCAGCTCTCCTGCAGTTTCTTTTTGGTTTCTTATTTTCTGATTTAGCCATGGTGGTTTGGGTTTTGTAAGGATGTTTTTATTCTTATTTTTAGTAGAGCACCTAAAGCGAGGATAAATTTAAGTTTACTGTTAAAACTATTAAAACTAAAATCACAAGAAGCAGGTAAAAAGTAAGGTGAAGTATACTGTAAAAGGTAAGACAAATTTGCCGCCAGTTCAGTGTTAAGACAGCACTTCATTACAGTTCTTGTACAGACATCAGGTTGGATTATTTTTTGAGTAAAGAATATATCTTTAAATTCAATATTTTATTGTTGTTGTTGTTGTTGTTGTACCTCCACCTCTTCTTTCAGTCCTCATTTCCAGGCTTCATTTGAAATAACTGAGTGTTCTGTGCCAAGCCCTGTTTCAGTCAAAACCATACAATCCAAATTATTGTCTAAAATTAGGTCATTAATAAGAAATTATTTATTTTAAAGCGATCTCACATTTAGCAGGGCCACGTTTAAGGGTTATGGGGACAGAAAGGACAAGGAAGGGAAAGCAGAGTTGCCCGCCATGAGGTCAGAGAGGACTCTGTTGACATAATAAAACTGTCAGCTTCTTCTTCTTCTTCTTCTTCTAGTGTGGGTCGGAATAGACAGCCAAAAAAACAAACAAACAAAACAAAACAAAAAAACAACTGACCTCTATATTCTTGAATTAGCCCTGTTCTCGAAAAAAAAAAAAAGTTCTGATTTTGCAGTGCGTACCCTCCCCTGAGCTACTCTGTAAAATGCCTGGTATATCAACTTCAGTGTCAGCATAGCTCCACCTGACTTCACATTAAGAGGTGATTTAATAAGGCAGAATCATTTAACCTGTGAACTGAAGGTATAAAAGCCCTATGATTTGCACATTCAGGAATTTATTTTCAATGGTCTTGTCAGCTTCAGCATCAATAGGCATTTTGTGATAGACCTCTTGACTCATCAATCAAATATCAAGTTGAATGGCACGCAGGTGCAGCAGTGCCAGGATGGCCATCTTTCTCTCCCTTTTCATAGAATTGAAAACTGCTATTCTATATTGTTCCTATAACATGTCATTTTGCCACAGGATTTGTCGCCTAAATCTGCATACTGCTGTTTTAAATGGTATTTCCTCATGGGGATCCTTCACACCGGGAGCTGTGCCTGATCGGTCTACGTGGTCGTCTCTGTGGGGGTCGCCTTGATCGAGGTAGTTGGCAGGGTTCTGCGCTGCAGTCCTATGGCTGTGTTGGGAGACCTGGCCTGCCCTGGTCTTGGCGGTTCCCATGGTGATGCCCTCTGTGGTCAATGGTGGGGCGGCTCCTTGTGTTGACAGATCCCTAAGATATCGTTTCCTCACAGCCGTGTCAAGCCATTTGTCTTTTAGCTCAAATTATATTTTTACATAATCATTTCAGTTAAAGAGACAGAAATTAGAAAGATTTTTTATTTTATGCAAAGAGGGGGGGCATCATGTGTTTGCGTTGGGTGTGTGTGTATGTGCGTGCGTGTGTATGTGTGTGTGTGATGATGAATGTGTGAAAAGTGAACAAGAGTATGATCAGGTGTGTGCTATTGATTTTGATGTTTTATACTTACTATTTCTTAAATAGTTGTTTTTATGATGTAAAGCACAGTGATACATCATGTATGAAAGGTGCTATATAAATAAAGTTTGATTTGATTTGATTTCATAAATACTGACAGTTCATCATGTTACAGGCGAAGAGTGTTAAATATTTCAACTGGCATAGAGACTTTGGGAAGCATACGGTGGGACCTTTCTTTGTGCCTTCTTCTGTCTTGGGTCATCTGCTACTTTTGTGTCTGGAAGGGAGTGAGATCCACAGGAAAGGTGAGTGAAAAAACAAATGTTAGTCATGCAGAACGATCTTCAGATTTTTAATAGTCATGTTTGTTTGGCATGATGTTACACTCTAATTAATCCAATCCATATGTATTTGTTTAAGCTTTCAGTTTGAAAACATTTTATTAAGATGAATAATTTTGTGTCTCTTTGCTTTTTTGTTGATTATGAGTCTGCTGCTCACCAGTGTCTCTGTTAGCTTCACAGTCCTTTCTGTACATTAAGTGTAGACTCTTTCTCTTTCAGTTGCCATTTTTCCTCAAAGGTTCCAAACAGTTTTATATCCCAAATTATTCCCTGCTCTGATTCAGGTTCTCAGCTTGTTCCCTGCTTTTTTTTTGCCTCACTATAAGTAATCTATCACAATTTTTTTTGTAATAGATTAAGTTTTTGCTTATTGAACTGCAAGGATGCATGTGTTCCTGCTTTTTTAGTCTTTGCCAATGGAAAGTTTTCACATTCCTTCAAGTTTTCCACATTGTGTAATGTTCCAGACATATCTTAGAAAAGGTTAAATTCATTTTTTTCTATATTTGTCACTCTTAGTGTTTACTCCATTCATGTAAAAATAAAATTAGAATACTGAAGAATTTATCATAAGCATGTAAACATTTTGTAAGGACGCATACAATTAATATGTCTCCTTTCAGGATAACTCTATTGGGAATCTTTAAAATATTTCCACAACTTTACTGTATTCCACTTATGCCTTATTGAATTATTTGGACATTATTTTGTCTAATTTCATTTTTCTACTTGTCCCAAACAACAACAAATCAAGCACATGAAGGTCTAGGGCTGAACATACCAACAAAAAGCTGAAACTGCAGATGAGTGACAAAGTTAATGATGTAAAGTAAAGAAGTGGGGAACCCAGGTCCTCAATGCATCACTGTAGGGGCCTATCAGCTTAGTCATGATTCATTCGGGGTCACCTGGGTCGGTCGTATAAACAAGTCTTGCAATGGAAACTTTTACTGAATGTCGCATTTAAAATCAAAATATGGTTTGCTTCCCACACCTAAAACTGGTTTCACAAGAGACTGTGAGTCATATAGTTTAAGGTTTTGTCTGCTTTTCTACAAACTCAGGACCCCACAAGGAGACAGCCACACCAAGAGCCATAACTGTAACAATAACTATTTGTTTATAGAAAAAATTTGATTCAAGATAAAGAACTAAGAGCCAATCACAATACTGCAGGATCATTTTTCTTTTTCCATGGTGCTAATGTCAATGTCAATGTCAATTTTTATTCATAGAGCACATTTAAAAGCCTACGGCCAACCATAGTGCTTCACATCAGAATAAAACACAGACTGTTGAAGATGAAAGCCGCACCTACAGCATTTTTTAAATGAATCATATCTTATACAGTAAGTACGCTGTAAAAAAAAAAGTGCAGAAATGTTGCTCATACTTAAAAAAGCCAACTGGTTGCAAAGCTTTTTATGAGTAAACTCAACTAAGGGTTGTAAAGGGGAGTAAACTCAACTTCTGGTGTTGTGTGAAGGGTAATTCAATGTAAATCTTAAATCAAACAAAGTTAGGCTAGCTATTCAGGTCTGCTCAGGTCTTTAAGCTGAAACAACTCATGTTGTTGAAAATATCTGAAAAGGTTGAAGAGACTACGTTTGCAAGTTTCCTTAATTTGATTGTGCGAATAAATCTGAACAGTAGTCTGAAGTTTTTCCAACTAAATATTTAGATTTACACTCTTGATGTATAATGACAACTCTTTTTTGTTGAGTTTACTCAAAGACATTTTGCAGCAGGTTGCCCTATCAAGTTTTGTTCAAAGCAAAAAACAAACAAACAAACAAACAAAAAACATCTCAGTTTGATCTATTTCTTTATTTTGCTCTACTATTTCTGAGATGTGTGCAGACTGAAGAGATTTAAAACAAACTGAATATCCTCCATGTTAACACATGTGCTTCATCAAAAACTAAACTCATCTACGTGTTAACCAGCTCACCACAAGCTTGAAACTTAGGGAGAAAAAAACAAGAAAGTCTCTGGGTGAAGCACTTTTTCCCTCTTTAGGAACGACTGAAATAAAGAGATGCTGGCAGTTATGTGGACACTTGGCGTGAGAAGACTCTGAAACATCTCAAAATGTTGAAAACTTGAAAGGGTCTGAAAACTTTTCACCAACATTGTATTTGCAGGACATTTGTCTTGTGCCTCTTCCATTTATGTCATTTTTTTGGTTACCTCACAGCAGTGCCAAGGCGGAATTATCACATACATATTGCAAGTGTTACTGTAAAATACTCAATAGGCTTGATCAAGTCTGTTAAGTTTCTGCTGTTGTAGATATTTACTTTTGGCTATTATTTCCAAGGGTCATAAAATAAAAGTTACAGTGAAGCCTAAATTACACTATTTGAGACAACTTATTGCTCATTTAAAGTACTGGTCTGTACTATAACTATAACATTTAGCAGTTTTCATTCTCAAGACTGTATATTACCAATAGATGTCATGAATCCAAGCATTTATAAATTGAAACACGAAAGTTAGGTGTCCATAAATAATCTAAAATGACTTTATAACCATCTGCCACTATTTGTGAGCTGGGCAGAGAGCTTGGGGTGTGGCATATATTGGCATGAAGTACAAATACCCACTAGTTATTTTCCTCAGGCTATTACCAAAGCAATATTTGTCTCTCACGTGTGCACATGCCTGGCCTTGTTACAGTTTTTTTTTCACACAGCACCGGCTCAAAGCACTTAACACTAGGGCCACTAGGGCCCAGCCTAACTCGTGGTATATGAGGTTAATGAATTCAAGTTTGCAGCAGTAAAGGGATGCTAATAGGTTCAAATCTGAATAAATGCCATCTCCTTGTGCAACACGTAGACTAAGGTGTGACAGTGGAAATCTCCACAATGAAAAGTGCTGCATGCACTTGTGGATACATCAGACTTGCAAACACATGCATAGAAAGTGTTGTTGATGGATGTTTTTATTCTCTGTTTTAATGATAGCCATCAGTCATAATGTGTCTGTAGTTGAGTGGATGAGCCGAACTGACATGAGATCTGTGATTGTGAGAAAATTAAATGGAATCTGTCACTGGCAAACTGCCTTTTGTGACAAACGTGTACAATAGATTCTGTCTCTGACACATGTCTATTGTAGCGTGACTCATTTCCAACACCGGTGTTTTTCTTCAATGACTGAAGATCAAATTACATTAATATATACTTGCACAATTACTTTGTACACTGGCAGCTCTAATGTAACCTAAGGACAATTCCCAGGTCATGCGGGAAGGGAATGCATTTTATAATTCTCAAAAAAGGGGTGTGTAAAATAAACCAGTTGTTAAAAAACAACAGTAGTTCCTAAGCCATTCAGACATGATATAACAACTGTGGGGTTTGTTAGGGAATGTTTTGTCTTGTCTTGTGAGTTTTGAAACAGTCTCTTGAAGGATTACCAAACTAACAAAACTATGTGGAAGTGACATAACAGTAATGTTTTGAAACCACATGTCCCCAACAAACTTTTCATCGAAGGGAAAATTGTTGGTTATGGTGACATATTTTTCTAATCTATAACCACTGTTTTGTTTTTGTTTGTTTTGTTTGTTAGGCTGCCTACATTACAGCCACATTCCCCTTCTTCTTGTTAGTAGTGCTGTTTTTCAGAGGAATGACCCTTCCCGGAGCTTTCCATGGTATCAAGTACTACCTGTACCCCGACCCTTCACGCCTTGCTGATCCACAGGTATCATTTAGTATTTTTGTATTGGATCTATTCGTAGTAGTAGCAGCAGCGTTTTTGGATGAATAACTTGTGATTGGTTTATAGGTCTGGATGGATGCTGGAACACAAATATTTTATTCCTATGCTTTATGCTTGGGATACCTGACCACATTTGGGAGTTACAACAAGTACAACAACAACTGTTACAGGTGAACACTTGATGGAGATATGACTGGGGATGTGTATGAACTCATTTCGTGGCCAAAGATGGATCTATCAGCATCTAATACTTTCAGCATCTAATACTTTACAACAAAATGCTGTTTTCTTTTTTTTTTTTTTTTTTAAACTGTATATGAATGTCAAATGCAAAATCCCTTCCATTTGAAGTGGTTTGATGGTTATCTTTCACATAGTACCACCTTCCTCATCAACACTTCAGAGGGATCCAAATCTGGGCTCTTTCTCTTTTTAACTACCCCATGGTGGATATGCATGTGTGCTGAGGATCATTAATCTGTTTGGGGGGGGGGAGAGTAAGAATAAAAACTCTGGGTGATACTTCAATTTTCAGTTAGTGACATTTTCCCTCTGTCCTCCTAGCTGTTAACACCCTTAAGAACCACTGATAATTTCTCTCATTGAATATTTATGATGTGTGTGAGGCATGTGGGCATGTAAGAAACGGTCAGCTTTCTGTACTTATAACTGATTTGCTGTATTATCTAATAATTCATTTTGAATTATTAGATCATTGTAAAGCACTTTTCAGACTCATGGGACTTTTTTAATGCCTCACATTATCACCAATCCCTGATTCTATTTCTACGCACTTGAATGTGATTAATGTTGTGGTTCACTTACATTTTTCATCATAACTGGTGGGATGTTTTCTTTTTTAGTTGTTTTTGTTTTGTATTCAAATGGTGACAGCAAAAAATGTGCATGCTCCAAAGAGGGTTAAGTGTTTGCTATATAAATACACTGTTAAAGTCAATATTTATGGGAAATGCTCACCTTTTCCACAAAAGAGAATAACTCAATCACAGTTTAAATTCTAATGTCTTTGTGTGCCAGAAAAGTCTAGACTCCAGAAGAATAATGGCTAAGCAAATAAAACCAATGGTAGTGATAGCAGCATTTGCACATTTGCATTACTTGCATCAGGCCCTCTGTTCATTTCTATAAGTGCAAGTTGGCTATGAGCCAACATTATCAGTCTGTACTACAGCTGTGTTACAGGGAAAATAAAATATTGACCCAGTATCTCTTCTAATTTGCAGAGACTCCTTCTATCTTTGCTTGTTGAACAGTGGGACCAGCTTCATGTCTGGATTTGCCATTTTCTCAATTTTGGGCTACATGTCACAAAAGCAGGGTGTTGACATTTCCACTGTTGCTGAGTCAGGTAAACACATTTGATGCCAAAGTTTTCAAACTGTTTCACCTTCTCCCCAGATGTCTTCTTTTTTTTTTATTACACAGTGGAAAATGTGAAAACAGTTTGTTATCTTCAAATGATTTATCATGACTTTTACTTGTCTCAGTCATGATTATTCAGCCTGAAATAATCAAATTAGCAACAAACATGTTAGATAATGCATCAGCTTTTATGCAGCTGTCTTTGTGTCAGAGAAACTGTAAATGAAGACATTGTGGCAGCCAGAAAGGACTCACTTGTTGGTTTCACTCTGCAGGCCCTGGCCTTGTCTTCATAGTCTACCCACAAGCTGTGACTCTGCTGCCTTGGCCTCAGGTCTGGTCCGTGTGTTTCTTTAGCATGATCCTCTTTTTAGGAATCGATGGTCAGGTCAGCAGAATCTTCCTATTTCTCCTTAAAATGTGACGCAGATCTTAATCTTGTGTACTCATCTCTACGCCGGTGTGTCTTTGTGTCTTGTCTTCAGTTTTCTGGGCTTGAAAGCATCATGACCTCTTTAGGAGATGTCTACCCTTCCATGGTCCAAAAGGGATACCGCAGGGAGCTTTCTTTGATACTGCTCTGTGCTCTTAGTTATGTGTTGGGTCTGTTTATGGTGTCAGAGGTGAGTTATCAGACATGTATAGGTCACTGAAGCAAGTTGAAGCAAGCTGTGATCTGATACTTTCTTACAGTTAAAAACCAAAATATAAAATGAAATATCTGTTTATCTGTTTGTTTCCTTTTAATCCAATCCAAAATGAAAGGTGAATTATATTAAATACCATTGCTTTAACTGTTTTCATTTCAGGCTGGCGTATACATCCTGCAGATCTTTGATCACTATGTGTGCAGTGGTCCAACTCTCCTTCTGATGGCAATCTTCCAGTCTGTGATTATTGGATGGATTTATGGTAAGACACAGCTGTCAGTGGTATTACTTACTTTAGTTATAATATTTTACATTGACAACATAAGCTTAGAAGGGATATTTAGTCTCACGTCAACACGGAATTTAAACCAGACGGAGCAATAACTAGTCTTACAGCCTTTGGAACCTGTCAAAAAGGCTGTAATCTGATTCAAAATGTTTACCTATCCCTAAAATGTAGAGCAAGCTTAAGGTTTTCATTGATTATAGAGATATATATAATAATGCTCTATCATAATAACTTTACTGAGGCTGATGTGTATATTGTAAATACGTGTCTGTTAGATTTGACACTTTTATTAAATCTAAGTCAGATACAGCTCTTAGATAATGGAAAATTAAAAACTAGAAAAACTTTACAGTAAAACTAGGTTTAAGAATCAAATAAGCATTGTTCTGTTTTCTGAAAGATTGAGGGTGTGTCCACTGAAGATGCTGACTGACAGATCTCATCCCAGCTTAATTGATATATATCTATCTGTCTATCTTTCTGTCTGTCTGTATGTCTGTCTGGCTTCTGCACAGTTTTCTTCAACTAAAAAGTCTCTGTATTGTAGGATCTGATCGTTTCTATGACAACATTGAAGATATGATTGGTTACAGACCTCTGTTTATCTTCAAGTATTGCTGGATGTATGTCACGCCTCTTATCTGCAGCGTAAGTGTTTGATATCATTTATTGCATTGATACAAATAGTTTTCACTTTGGTCCAACAACATTCAGTGTTCATGCTGGGTTTTTTGTTTTTGGTTTTGTTTTTACTTTAAAGGGAACCCTTGTCTTTTTGCTCCTGAGATACACCCCAATGAAGTTCAACAACACCTATGTGTATCCATGGTGGGCATACTGTATTGGCTGGTTTCTTGCCATGTCATCATTATCTATGATCCCTATCCACATGATCTGCAAACTGGCCAAAGAAAGAGGGACTCTCTGGCAGGTGAGTGGATGGCTCATGATAATCAACAGTCTAAGCGTTTGAAGTTTGAACAGCTTTTTGTTGAATACCAGCTGCGGCATGAGGCATTCTTTACCAATATTTACGTTCCCCAGCGCATCAAGTCAAGTGCTCAACCAGCAGATGACCTCCCAGTGATTGCGAAGGAAATGGCAACCATCAGTGCTTCACTACGTGTTTGTAATGTTGAAGAAAATGACCATATGCTATCAAAATGCAAATCTTCTCCTTGAATACAATGCGTAGTCACAAAACAGTGATCTCTCCTATAATCCCCTTGATAATCCGTTTATAATTACATAGTGGTGTATTTGCAGAGACACTGCTCTCTGCCTTAATTTTCTTTCTATCTTCCTATTTTGCTATGATTTTTTAAAACTTTTTAACTGCAGCCTTTGGGCAGTGGAAGTGTAGCCACAAGCCAATAACAGCACATATGATGTTAAGACTCTCTAAACATGCAATGACCAAGTTGCACTGTCTCCTCTCTTGTACTGTAACTGTTTGTTTTATGAGTCAAACAGCTTTGTACAATGAGGAAAGCTACATAAATGTGAAGATTCAGAAGAGAGATGGGACAGCAGAAATTTCCACAAGATTCCCGTAGGGTTGTGGCCTTTCTTTGTATTTGAGAACTTTACCATTGTAAAACAATGGCTAAATGAGCTCTCATTTCTCCAAGTTACCATATACCATATCATTTTATTTCTAAAGCACTTTAAAAACAACTTAAGGTGACCAAAGTGCTGTACAATAAATATAAAAACAGAGAAACAGCACAAATGAAAAACAAGGATTAAAATACAAATGAAAGATCAATTACAAAAAAACACAGAAGAGCTATAAGAAATAGTTAACATCATGAAAAACGCACAGGGACAACAGCGGTAATAGAAAAACAGTAGAGAGCGATAGACGACGTGCCACACACACTGGTGCCATTTTTTCAAACAGCGGGAGCTTTGTTCTCACTAAGCAGTCTATTATACTTCCACTTGAACATACTTACATGTTGTTTACAAACCGTATACAGTTGCGGTTTATTATTAATGCCTTTAAAACATGGATTTTTGGGATATTTTTTATGAGAGCAAGTTGTTTAGAATGTTTCAATTAGCAATATTTGTTGTGAGATGATCATAGTATAGTATGAAATGTCTGAACTACAAATTTTGTATTCATTCAATATTTTAGACTTGATTAACAAAATGCTAAAACAAATGTTTCTTTATAAATTGGCTTTCAAATACCTCAAAACTGACAGTTATGTAAATAACCAATGTTCCCAATAGGGGGAGAAATTAAGCAAAGCACATTAGTATACATGTAGCTCACTAAGCCTCACTCAGCAAAGCCTAAAAGTATTCATACCTATGCCAAAATCTAGTGTTAAAGTAAACAGTTTACTCTAACTCTTCCTCTAACTTAAGTAAAAAAGTCTTCCTGGCTGGTAAATGCATTAGCAAGTCATGAGAACCTTGAGTTTAGTGCTGTGAAATTACCAAAGTAAGCAATGTTCCTATGATTATTGCAAAATGCTCCCCTGTCTTGGATTAGTGCATCGTCTTCATTGCTTGTTGGCAGTTTATCTACACCCTTCAGATTTACAGGGGTAAATCAGATTACCTCCCAAAATTACACACATGGTATGCTATACTTTCCCCCTCCCCTCTGATCAGCACCTTAACAGGAAGCTCAAATATTCTGAAGAAGATGGGGTCTCTGGCTGCAACTGAATTACCTAAATTCTCTGACAAGAATGTTGAACCTCCTCCCAGGTTAAACCTTGAAACCTTGCAAAATGTTGCTCGTGCATGCATCATGCCAAGACACACAGAGCAGGAATTGTGTGTATTGAGGACTCTGCAAGAACAAGAGCATCAGTGAAAAAAGAATATTGCTATTAGCTTTGCAAAACTCACAAGGATTTTATTTTTAACCGCATTTGCTTCCTATACCTTATTTCTTTTGGATAACTAGATGGGCATTCAGGGTTTTTAGGTAAATATTTTCTTTTACCAATGCTAAATAGTTGGGAAGAAATTTGGTAATTAGTGAGCCAAATATGGAAAACGGCTTGTTTTATTTTATTTCAATTTATATTGCCAATCGGGCGTAACAGTGTTGCGGTAAATGCAGCCATTTCTGGGACAAAAAAAGCAATGTCCACAGCAAGGTGTTACAGTAGCTCGCCTCAAAAATGGAGCTTTGCATTAACCATGGTTTACAAAGGGAGCTTCAAATAGATTTAGTAGATTTAGAAGTATATTAAATAACTCTCCTCGACAGCTTGTCTTCAAATTCTGCCCAAACATGTTGACCCATTAATCTGATTCAGGTGTGCTGCAGCAGAAAACATCTAAAGCCTGCAGGACAGTGGCCCTCGAGGTCAGACTTTGGACACCCCTGTGTCCCATAAATCATGTTGTCCAAAGTGAGGGGCAAGCAGATTTAGTAAATGAATTTAGTATATATTTTTGCCATATGGAGGGGAAAGCTTCCAGTGCATGCACAGTCTTGTTGAAAGAACTTTTTCATGTAGTTCTTGCCATCAAACAAGGCCTATACTGTCACTTGCTGAGTGCAATAAGACATAAACAACAACAATGTTGTTGCATGTTTTAGTTCACACGATACATGTACGTTAAGCTTTATATTGTTAATTTCTCTGCAGAGTATTTGGAGTAGTTTCAGATATGCACCACTTGTGCTTACATCATAGTGCTAAAATAAGCATGTAAACAGTACTGTATGACATCACATTTTTAAATAATGGATGGATGATTCTGAAAAAAATATTATTCCAACTTTTTGGGCAACTGTGTATTTAATACAATTTATTTTGCCATTTAAAATAACATTTGATCAACATCTAAATTAGCTGACCAGCTTTTTAAGTTTACTGTTAAGATAATTAACTATTTAGTCATTTGACAATCAGACTTTCATTCAATGTCAACTAAATGTTTATATACATTAATTGAAATAATTTAATATGACAGTATCTTAATGTTTCTGTTTCAGGTAAATTATCAGTGAAAGGACTGCTTTTTACTGAGAAATTAAATCATATTTAAATGTAAACTATTTTCCAGGTTATAAGCTTAACTTAAGTAGATGTGATAATGTACACTGAAAGAGAGCCACAGGACACTGAAAGCTCTGGCCATTAGGCTCCTCCTCACTAAATCATTCATCTCTTTGTAGTACAAACCTCTGCCGACTAAAAACCCCTAAGAAATAACATAAGTATTAACTTTGTGTGGAGCCACATCAGATGCTTCCTCTCAGTTCAAGTTTTAGAACAACAGACCTCCTTTCTTTCTTTTCTCACCCGTCTGCCATTTCCCTGATAGACCAAGCCTGAACACCAACTATGCGTTCTGATTATTTTACCGACTACCAAAATAAGCAATCTTGGTGGACCCGACTTCCTTCGTTTCAGAAATATTTCTGGGAGATAGTGCTTTGACATGTTTAGGTTGTTTGTTTGTTTTTTACAAAGCTGTGTATATCAATCTAATTTCATGTAATATAAATCATAGGTCTGACAAACATATCTTATTGTTGATTAACTGTTGTGACTTTTATATCATTTTTAGATTTCCTTAAAGATAATACTTTTTTAGGTATATTTTGGGGTATTTTCTTTAATTACTTCATTGATCAAGGCTTTGAAACTTTTTGTTTAAGTTTGTACATTAGAATATATTCTGGGGTAATAGAACTTGTTCGTTTTCTTTGTGTTGTATCTGTGTAAAGTGTGTGAAGTGATTTACAGCTTGGTTGTTCATCTTTGATTTAAAACATATATACAATTTTTATAGAAATGTTCATTAGTTAAAAAAAAAAATGGATGCAGTAAATCATTCCATCATTTCTTCCTCACAAATGTCTAATCAGGTTTGTAGCCTGGATGACTAAACAAGTTAGACCTTTTGAATTTCCTTAACTTTCATCTGAACACACATTAATAAATCAAATTTGCTTTCCATTCATGTTGCCTTCCTTATTGCACCATCTTTGCTCAAAATCTTGTTAAACTGACATAAATTTCACAGTTGATGTATGTGTTATGTTATGAACATTTCAATTTGCATTAGCCATAATATCTTGTCATACAATTTAAAATACTTCTGTGGGTTGACACTTTCTATAATTTGACTTAACTACAGAGGTATAGATAATACAAATTTAGACAAATATATATTCGATTTCCATTGATTTATTTTTTCATTTTTTTAAAAAAAGGTACAAAAGGAAAATATTCATTTAATTAGGTACAATGGCTCTGACTATTTTAATATCATCAACTGGACGATCTTGAGAGTTTGTCTCCACCATGCCAATCCGGTTCAGCACTCCCATGCCCTGGTGTACTCTTCCAAAAATAGTGTGCTTTGCATCTAACCACTGAGTGGGTCCAAGAGTAAGGAAAAACTGACTTCCATTCGTGTCTGGTCCAGCATTAGCCATCGCCAGAATTCCAGCACCTAAAGGACACACAAATGAAACAAGAGGATCTTATGATTGTTAAAGATCAACCACTATCAAGAATCAGGTGTTAAAAATAAACTAAAAGAGGATCCAAGCAAACCTACAAAAAATTTTTTGCAGGTGAATAAATAAATTATCTTATATATGCTCTTCCATGTCTGCCATATTTTGATCAGCTTGAATTTTCCTATTGTGATTACCTGTGAATTTCAGCTCTGAGTTGAGCTCATCTTCAAACTGTTTACCAAATATGGAGGCACCACCTCGACCTGTCGGGAAATCAAAAAGAATGAACTGCAGTTTTAGGTGAAGCAACTTAAACAAAAATGAAGACATTCCTGATCCCAGGCCTCAAGATTATTGAAGCAATGTGGAGTCATTGTGACAGTGAACAACCTGAATCCTGAAACTATCACATTAAAAATGCATAACTGTCCTCAAATTCTCTCATTTATAAAACCTGGATACAAATTACGTATTGTTACAAAGCTCAGTTTGCACTGGCGTCTAATTACCTGTCAGCATTTCAACATATCAGCAACAATTATGTAAGATGAGAAAAAAAATATGTAATAAATATTTTTTGTGAAATAACATCAGTCCAGACTAGTGTGTCCATGTTATATAAGTCTCAAAGAGTTCCAGTTCAGTAAATGAATATCCTCCTTTCAAGCAAAATTTTGTCTATCATCTTATAAAGAAACCAGGTGTAACAGAATTTTTACATATTTTGTATAAATAAGAGATCGACAAACTACATAAATGTTACTGATAGCGCTGTGCTCACACAAGGCTCTAGTAAACTAGTAGTATGAATTAAGTTCAGGTAATGAGATCCTCAATCTTCCTATTGCCTACTGATGTGGAAGCCCAATAAAATTAGGCTAAATAACCAAATGACATAATGTGAGCTCTAGGTCATTTTAAAAAGGAACACAAACTGATGTGCAAAATAATTTAGTTGTTTGCCAGTGTTTGTGACCATTGGTAATGTCAGTGCATGAATAAAATGAATAAAAATGGGCAGATTTGAGAAGTTATCCATGCCTTCAACTGAGAGGGCTATTTGAATGTGGCTGACACTAGATTTGCTGCAGTTACAATAATTCAGTCTATTACTGTATAATTAATTGAATAAGATATATGGACAAGTATTGAATAATTTTAAGAGTGATAGCCAAGTTATGATGGAGGAGAAAAACTAAAATACAAGTAACTTCAGCATTTATCTCCAATTCATTGATATACATGTGAGTGTTACCATTTACCACAAATACAAAAAGCACTGTCTCAGGTGTTTTATGGTATATGAATGATGAACCCACCTGTTCCTGTAGGATCTCCACCCTGCACCATGAAGTCTTTGATAATCCGGTGAAACTTTGTGTTGTTGTAATAGCCTCTTCTGGCGAGCTCTGCGAAGTTCTTGCAGGTTTTCGGTGCATGGTTCCAGTACAGCTCCAGGACAACTGTCCCCATCCTGCAATGTAGTCACCCATTTGTATCGTACCCATCAATATTAAATTATTTTTCATCTTATTTTTTTACCTTATAGTTTATTACAAAGAAAAAAGAGACTAAACTAAATGCATAAAGTAAAACTACACAGATCAGATACCTCCCCTGACTTAGCAGCGAGCTAGCATAGCATACATGCAGTGTTTTAAGAATAACTTACGTTGTTTCCAGGGCTACGGTGGATGGCTGCCACGTATCTGGAGGTATCCCTGACATTATTACGCAAAGCTGTAACTTTTAGCACCCAGAAAACAATCTACTTTTATTTTAAATGCTTGATTTATCAGCACAATGAATTAATTTAACTCCTTCCTGAAGCTGTTTCTTCTTCTACGGTGTCGCTCATTTCCCTTGCACGTTGGAGGAAGCGCACTGCACTCTGCTGGTCAAACTCACGCGTCGACGTTAGAATGGAGAGGATGTGAAGGTGTGTAAATTACAAAGTACTTTTTTTTTTTTAAAAATGCCCCACTTTTCTGCCTTGAAGTTTATTTACAGTCACCAATCAAGAAATTAAAGAGTAATGACACATCTCAGTTTATGTAAAAGTAAATGAGACGGGAATGTATACTTTTTTTTGTCATATTATAAAACAAGCAAAAAACAACTCAATAGCAAGTAATTAAATTATATAATACCTTCCCCTGCCGCCTTCTGGACGGATGCGTGGTCATCTTCGTGGTGTGGTGGAAAGATTCATGCTTTGTGATTGCTGCCGATCGCCTGGGTCTGGTCTGCCTCTGACTTTTTACAGAGGCGTGGTCGCATTTGAACGATCACCCTCCTTGAACACTAGTCATTCCTCCTATTCTGCTCTCAGACACTGTGTTGTCCTGTGGGTTTATAGTTACTTATATTTAGGGGCTTTTTTGTGAGTGTTTCTGGTAGTTTGGTGCAATATATGTTTATTCAGCTTGTTTGTCTTTTATAGGTGCTCCTGATGATTGTCAGCTTTGTTGTCCTGCCAAGGCCGTAGGATTCTTTGTTGTGTATCTGTACAGGTACAGGTCTGTACACAAAAAAAAAGAAGAAGAAAAAGACTTTAGCTAATATACATGTACTTGTGCTTTGGAAACCTAAAATGTGTCTTCACTGTCTGTGAAGGATCATCAGCCTCTACTGATGGAATATGGGTTTTTTACGCTTAATCAAATAGTTGTCATGCATCTGTACATTATCAAACCACTATTTCATCTCTTAAATGGTTTCTCCAAAAAGTACTTACCACTGTGCAATTGTAATTTGAATGCCTAGAAAATATTGTCACAGTGAATTCCATAATGGATCTTTATCATTTGTGCATCTGTCAGCAGAGTAGAAATGGACTTTGCAAAAAGCAGTCCTCCAGACAGAGCAAAGCCATAGATAGAACACTAGTATACACAGCTACAGCACCAAAGGGAATGTTTAATGCATGGAAAATAAAAAGAGAAAAAGTCCATGAAAGTGTAAACAAGTATAACAGTGATATTTCAAAAGCGATAATACTGTAGCCTTTTGTAAATAAAGAGAAGCTGTTAAAGCCATATGTGAGAGATATAATGGCCACAGAAAAATTCTCAATCACTTCAAACACTCGCTACTCTTTGGGCTTGGATGACAAGTGGTGATGAATATACTGCCAAAACATCTGCAATGTAAAGTGAAAATATGGTGGAATACCACAAATTATAACTTGAGACCCTAATTTTTTTCTCAATTTCTCGTTTTTCCTCAAATCAGCTTACTTATTGTCCTGTTTGGTCAGTGCTACTTAAGTCATCTCCCTTCAGTAGGACATACCATTGTTAACGCACCTAGATTTCTCCCCAATACTCTAATGTCTTTGTGTATGTAGACCCGTATATCTGATTTATTTAGATTTTTTTTTTTTTACGTCTACACGTTTCAACGTTTTCCATTAAAAAGATGGAAACTGCACAGTGGTTAGCACGGTCGAGAGGAGGGTTTCGAACTGGGAGTGTGTGGAGTTTGCATGTTCTAGTGTATGTGGGGGTTCTCTCTGGGTACACCAGCTTCCCTACCCAAAGTCCAAAGATTGGTAGCTCTAAATTCTCCCTCGGAGTGAGTGTGTTAGCTGCTGCTGAGATAGGCTTCAGCCCCCCCCCCCCAACCCTATATTTGAATAAGTGGGTGTAGAAAATGGATGAATGTAGGTTTAGAAATCAAATTCTCACAAGTGCTTCTTATCATTAAAGCCCTGCACTGGTCAGTTTCACAGACCAAGAGCTGTTAGGAAAAGATTTGATGATGTTTTTAGACTAGGGTTTTAGAAGAACAGATAACACAATATCAAAACATTCCTGTGCAGACTGAAGGTATAGAGGTGTTTCTCAGCTCCACAGAATACTTATCTATTAGTTCTAATCAAATCAATCTTCTGCATGTACTGTACCACTGCAAAATGCTTTTTTACTCTGCATCATTTTGTCATGCTCCAGCGTTACCACTAGTAACATTCTTTATTGCAACTATCTTTTGCTCTTTGCTTCAAGGCAGTTTGCCCACCAGAACCAACTTAGCACTGTAGTACACTTAATGAACCTTTTCTTATTTACAACTTTCTACAAGCCCATTCACAAGTCAATTTAGAGAGTCATTGTGCAGCAAATTGAGCAAGTCCCCAGATCCCAAGGGATACGTTATTTTTAAGACAGATTTACTACTAAAAATAAGATATACAACAACCAAAAGCCTTCTTTATGTCATGAGTTCTGTTAATCAGTGACCAGTGTGTCAGATGATGGAGGACTGTTTGAGAGCTAAGAGGGAAGCATTGTGTTAAACCTAAAGGGCAAAGTCAACCAAACAAATGCATGGTGCCAGAGGAATGGTCATAAAAAAACAGGTTGAGCACAGAGCCAGATTTTAAATACTCCTGGGAGGCTTCCAGTTGCATCAATGATGTCTGCTTTCAGAAACCTGCCAGGCAACATAAATGCAGAACTGACAAGGAGTAGCACACACACAGCAGATCCCTCTAAAAGATATCAGTGACAGTGTATGACCTTCACACGGGTGTAAAGTAGGACCATGTGAGAAAGTAATTTGTGTGCATTCTTGGAGTGATGGTAGACATACCTCCGGTTATTTTTGATATTGTTGTGATCATTTGGTGATAGGTTTCAGCTAACAGCATTAAAGCGAGGAAGTGGGGGATTAGAATGTAATTCAACAGATCAACACCACTGACAGGTGAAGTAATTTGCACTGATTATCTTGTTATAAGATGTGACAATTTCAACTGCAACCTAGTTTATATTGTTTTAGATTAGAAGATTAAGCCATTGCAAGGCATCAACGGACACTGGAAAGCAAGCTAACTGTTAAAGCTCTTAAAGCTGATGCGGTGTTCTGCAAAGTATGTTTTGTGTTGCATTTGTGTTTTACATCTAAATATTTCTGTTCTTCTAGACGGTTGGTCGGCCATTACCATTTTGTCAGTCTGTATCTGGAAGTCTTGCAGGTTCTCAGCTCTCTTATTCTCCACCACCTTGGAAGGTGTTTCCCATTGTGACCAAGGGGTTTCCAGTCCATATTCTGCCCAGATGTTCCTGTACACTACTGATTATCCTGTTATAAGATGTGACCATTTCAACTGCAATCTAGTTTATATTGTTTTAGATTAGAAGATTAAGCCATTGCAAGGCATCATGGGGTGGAATATACACTGGAAAGCAAGCAAACTGTTTGCTAAGTGGTTGTGGTGTTCCATGTATTACTTTCCTGCCAGTATCTTACGCCCTGCTTTTAGGTGCTGGATTGTTTCAGGGGTCTCTTTGCACAGGCTGCACCTGGGTATACTGGCAATAATCACTGAAAAATATAAAGCCTGTTTTCTCTTTAATTGAACAACATAGACATTACAGTTAAAGGGCAAGTGTGTCTACCCCCACTTTCTTACAAAGAATCCAGCACCAGAGAAATATCTGTTGTGCTGAAATGTGTAACTTAGTCTTCTATTGCAAATTAGTAGAGCAGCAAGTCATGGTTGTTTAGCACAACACTGCCTGAAATAGTGTTGGGCAGTATATGTTCATACCAAATACCATTTCTTTTTCTTGTTATGGATGTGTGACACCGTAAAGATTGGTTTAAAAAGCTTAAAAAACATTAGGAACATGATGCAGCTTCAAACTATTTAAGGGGAGACCTGTTTATTTTATAAGCAGCAGAGATGTTGAGCGATGAAAATGGATGGAGAAAGTTCCATACGTGAAGATATAGCAGATGTTGAAGTTGAACATGGTGAGCAGAGTTAGCTGTGAGAAATTGTCCGTTTAGAGGTGAATATTTTGCTACTAGCTTCATCTATAAACACCACACAGCTCTTCTAGTTCTAGTTTTTCTAGTCCTAGAGTCCAGAGTGTCTGCTGGGTAAGGACAAGGGAGCTAACCCTTAAGCTATGCTGCTTCATCCAGGAGGAATCACCTGATCTCCACATCCTGATCTCGGTTTGGAGGCGGAAGAGGAAAAGTTGAATTGCTGTTTCTGTCTGAGTTTTCATCGATAGAGGAGAAGACAGAGCAGCAGAGTTACCAAACCCGCACAGAAATGTCGCACTTCGGAGCTAAAAGACCTGGTTAACACCCAGTCGTGCATGGAAGAAAACAACAAAAAACAACAACACTCAAATACCACGAAAAGGGTATAATTTTGAGAAATACTGTGATAAATCATTTTGGTCATACAGCCCAGCACTAACCTGAAATTTTAGTTAGTGCCTGTGTTTGCTTTTTATGTCCATGTCCTATGAAACACTATGACAGTAAAATAAACATAAATAAAAATCCTGAGATTTGTACCCCTGGTCGTTGTTGTTGTTCTTTTCTTTTTTTTAATTGAATACTTCAGCAACATCAGATATTTCTTAATTGTCTATAATAGTTCAAGGTATTTAACGTGCTGTTATCACATATTCCATTGTTATTATTCAGGTTTTTTATTTCTATTTTCTCGACCATATCAGTCATGAGGCATTTCTTTGTCAAGTATACACTTTGATCAGAAAACTCTGTGGTTAAATGCTGATAAATACATGAAAGATTACGCTACTTTAATATCCTGGTGTTGTCTTAACTGACAGCCAACTACAATAACTACATGAAATTATTTTGTTTATTTATTATCCTTCTGTAAACAAATGCAAAATACGAAGCATCACTAGGATTATTAAAAGCCATCCTGAGTGTTTTATATTCAGACCAAATCCAATAAGAAACAATTAATCATTTTAAAATTCATTTTTAAACATTTCAATTAAATACCACCAGTTAATTACATAGCTATATTGTTGTTAATATTATGTACTTCTTACTAGTTGAGCTGAATACTGTCTTGGCCAAGATGCTCCTACAAGAGAGATTTTAAATCTCCTTTTTTGTGCTTAAATAAAGACTAAACCAGATAGAATAATTTCTAGTGGGAGATAGAAAATTTAGTTGTTTTCAACCACTTCTTTTCTATAAAGAGCCAAACAGGTCAGTATCGCTTTGAAGCAAAGATAAATGAAATAACAGGTTACAAACTGACACAGGGCAACACAGAGTCCCACCTGATGCAAAGAACATTCAGAATGCCCTTTGTGAAACAACTACACTGGCGCCTGACATCAAATGCTTGGCTCATGCTGTTAACCTTAAAGCCAAGAATGTAGTCTGACTAAACCAGGGAGACAGGAAGGTGGTAACCATTTCCTTAAAAACAAAGAAAAAAAGCAGCAGCTGCTCATGTCCTGAGATCCAAGAGGGAAATGCTGTAATTGCTGGTTCATAAACTTAAATATGACATTACAGCTCACTAGATCACCAAATAATGAGGTGTTATGTGGAGCAGCTGACTGCCATTTATTCTGACCTGAAAGACATGAATGCCAAGAAGAACGTCAATGACTTTGGCATATTGACTATAAGGCAAAATTGGCAGGTTGGGATTGTTAAACCTCTGAGGACCGTAACAACCCTTGTGAGTAGAGAGACGCCCCCCTCTGTGTTAATGACCTGAAGAAAAATGACACGGAATCCATAATACTAACAGATGAGATCAGCTCCACCCTCAAAAATGTGATATCATCCACTATCAATGGTCAGGGGAAAATACACAAGGACAAGAAATTCTCAGAAGCAGAGTACTTTATAAAATAGTCTTCAGTTTACAATGCAGTTACCGCAGACGGTCTTAGTACATGCTGTAGTTTGAAGCGTATTTCTTCTGGTTATAAGATAAATGTTGAAATTATTTGCTTGTGGGTTAGTTAAACAAATCTGATTTAAACCTTGATAAAAACACAAATCAACTGTGTAACTACAGTGCCGTTTGTAATAACTACTCATACAAACTGTGAGTAGTTACTAAGTCTTGCACATTACAAAAACACAGAAAATATTTGTAGTTTGTAGGTTTGTTAGGTGGATCTGTTAGATATGTTCTTTTTTAAGTGAAACACAGTACACTTTAGGGTGTGACCTTCCATCATTCTCCCAAAAAAACCCCTCTTCAAAACAGTAGACTATTTCCTCTCTCACGGCAGCAAAATTTAGAGAGCCATTTTGGTCCCACTAGGCAGATACTTAAAAAAAAAAAAAAACTGTTATGCACCTCCACAATTTCTGCTTCTTATGAAGAAATGAACACGTCAAATATTTATTACTGAAAAGACAGCCACCGCCCCTCCTAGTGAGCAGGAGATGGGACTGATTTAAGAGCTGAGAAACTCATATTTGAGCCCCCACACAGCAGGGGAAGGGTCTCCCTTGCTGTGAGTGGAATTCCGTTTCTATTCCCTCTCTTCAAAACAAATGGAAGTCAGCACACATGGGAGTTACTGTAACACTTCTAAACCTGAAGAAACCTTATAAAAATGGAGTAATGAGCCAAAAATCTGGAATTAATAACTCTGGCAACACTGGCAAACAATACGATCAGAAATGAACTATTTGGAGCAAAGGGGTATGGTGGGATACACACATTTACAAGAAACACACGGATATTCTGCAACCGATTATCTCATCTTGGTGTACCCGAAAAGAGAATTCTTGAACTCTTAATGCTGTTTTCTAAAATGTTCTGATTATTTGACTGTTCACACTTGATCCTCAGACAGTGAGTTGCATTACCTGATTATGAAGTAACTAAAACAAATAAGATAAATTATTTGTTCGCTTCAGTTTTTCAGCGACGAGATGTTCAGAAATCATATTGAAAGTTTTAAAGGTATGTGGCCTCTGACTGTTTTGAGGCATGCTCAGAAGTACAGAAAGGGGGACTTTAAATACAGCCCCTACGAACGGGGACGTCCGTGGACTGGTTAGAGGCTACTTTGAATTTTTCTCCGAAAGCTCTTTCATTTAACGGAATGCAAACAGAGGATTTTTACTTGACACAGGTGAAAAGGCTGCCAAGTCAGTCTCAGTTTTTTCAGAAAACTCTTACAAGTGAATCTCACCTGCCCCACCTCTGTGCAGCTACGGTGTCAGTGATCCTGAATTTGGCACATAGACCCAACACTTCTTCCAAGAACACGCAAGTAATCCTCAGTATTTCTGCTGTTATCGAAAATACAGTCGGCTTGTATAGTCATCACTGCTTCTACTCACAGTAACTCCTCATATTTTTTTTAATTTTCTGTTGAACATGTCTCACTCCAAATCTGGTCATTAATACGTTCCTGCATTAAAAAAAATTTCATTAGGCGTCAACATGTTATTTTTTTCTTTCTTTTTTGATCTATCTTTTAAATTGAGCCATTATAATTATATATATTTCTTTTGTAAATCAATGTCCGAGTTTTCAAAATTTCCAGTTCACCTCATTAGAATCTATTCTGTTTTATTAGCTGCTCGATTTTGACTGAAATCCTTCTAAAGTTAATGTGGGTGTTTAAAAACACTTTTGCCTTATTCCCATATAAACCAGAACCATCTGGTCACTGCAGTCACAGAGCTTGGTCTTCTTTCATGTTTATACTTAATTCATCTTTACTGCATAGTATTGCCATATGGCAGCGTTGCAATGATATTAAAAGGCAACAATAAAGAACTTTACATTGTAAATGGTGAGTACTTTTACAGGAAAAATACACACCTCTTACAACTCCTATTAGTCTTTATTTTTCCATGGACACTTGGCCTTAGGAAAGTTATGATCCAGTGCTTCACAAAAGTTAAATAATTATTAAATACTGAAGAATGATAATATAATGGGCATGTTGTGTGATTGTTTTCATTCAGCATTTATGTGGAAATCTTATTGTAATATTTGTGCATTTAAGACAAAATATTAAGTAGAAACATTTTGCTTAAAAAATGTAATTGCAGTGAAATACAATATTTTGATTTTATTTTGTAACTAACTTTAGAATGGTAATACATTCGAGAAAAATACAGTTTCACAGAGGCAATTGTGATATCTGACTCAATTCATATAATGTCTGAATGATTAAAGGGACAACATGTTTAAGAAGATTATGATGCAACTTAGTTTAAAATTGAGTCTTTTTTTAAAATTTATTTTAATTTTTGTTGTAGCAGTAATATACTGTCTCAGCACTGTCTGTATCAATGTAGTAGCAAAATAAACAGATTTTTGTTTTCTGCTGCATAGTAAACAAAAACATTGCATTTGCTTGGGGAAAAAAGCTGTTTTTTTAAATTAACAAGATAATTTCACATAGAAAATATTTAGAAAAGATAGATAGATAGATAGATAGATAGATAGATAGATAGATAGATAGATAGATAGATAGATAGATAGATAGAT
>JBBBVU010000003.1:23655048-23665874 GCA_037177055.1 Atherinosoma microstoma
TATTAATAAACCATTTAATTATTTTAGATTTAAATTATTTTATTTAGATTTGTTATAGGCATTATTACATGGCTAATGGTTAATTCTGGCAAATAATGCAACGTTTGAATAATATTTCTCCAACAAACACTGTGATTATTACAGGATGTGAAATTGAAACCTTAAATCCAAGAAACCTAAATTGTCAACACCATAATCCTTTATTAGAGACGAGTGTTGTCCATTATAACTGTTTGTGTTGATGGTACTCATTGTAATGTCTTGCATAATAATTAACGACCCCTAACAGTACACAGTGTGATATGTGGCCTGATTCATGGCCGCCTGTGCAGCAGCAGCTGATGAAGCCCCGTCTCTGCTGCTGATGATCCGCAGCACATGCTCAGTTATGTACACCCAGACAACTTTGATGGCTTAGCTGTGGCTGCTGAGGTCATCGCTCTGAGGGGAGAGGGAAAAAAAAAAAACTAGACCGAGTCCCTCCGCTACACCGCCTCCATTTTGAATAGCCATGTAATAGGGGATTCGCATAGTTGATGTGTGTGTATCGCCCACTGCGCTGCGTAGTGTCAACAAGCCACATCCAAACATCCTTCGACATGGACGACTTGTTCAGTCCGCGCAGGTAACTTAATTAACTTACCGTGTGCATTTATGCAGCATATACTGCATAGTTTTTTGAAACGTGTCCTTTAGTGTTTTGCAGCGTTACTTTTAGAACCATTTCTATGGAATCCTCGGAGTGTCAGTGGACACGAAGTTCGTGTGTGGCTAACAAGCTAGCCAAATAACAGCGTTACGTTAATACAGCCTCGTTAGCAGCTAGCAGCTCCTGCTGGTAAAATGCTTCTGTTCTCTGCGGTGTAGCTAGCAGTAATGTCTGCAGAGAATATTTAAACAGTGTTCATAAAGCAGAATAGTCTCAAGTATAGTTGACAAATACATTTGAGATCCTACTGTTATATCCTAGTTGGGTTTGAGGTGTATTTACATGGCTCGTTGCTAATGTATGTCAACATGTTGTGCATGCTAACCTTGATATATATTGATTGCATACTTTAGCTTTGGTAAACTACGCGGGACATTGTCAACCTGTCAACCTGTTTGGATATCCGAAGTAGCACACACTGTTCTCATAATGGTGACCGTAAAAATTAGCAGCTCATGTATGATTGATTGACAGTGTTTTGCGGCCGCTGTAGCGTCGGATTTCATTCATGTAATATAAGGAGCCGACAGCTGAGATTGGCTCACAGAGATGAAGGGGCGGGATGTTGTTCCGCCGCTGAAATCAGTGCAGTCAGTAGGAGGGAAGCTGCGCTGACAAGATACACAAACACATATTGATCATACTTCTCTCTACAAACTCCACAGCGTTAATTACACATTAATTAAATATACTGTAGCCTGACTGTAACCACTTAGTTGAACTTGCTTAGCTCCTGCTTACTTTTATGCAGACGATTATTGTTTTTGAAATATGTTATTGATCTGTCGTCTAACCTCCTCCCCTTTTTTTTCTTGAACATTAGGAGCCTGAACAGCACGCAGGGTGAGATAAGAGTGGGACCGAGCCATCAGGTACATTTTAACATCAGTTTAATTTTCTTTATTATAAAAACACTTGACCTTCTTCCATTGCTCTAGAGTCCAATTTTATGCTCCTTAACAAACTGAAGCCTTTTTCTCCGGTTAGCGTCACTGATTAGTGGTTTTCTTACACAGCTGTTCAGGCCCAACCCCTTGAGTTCCCTTTGCCTTGTGCATGTGGAAATGCAACATAGCCCTGAGTTCTACTGTTGTTTTGCTTTCAGTTGATTTCACTGATCACGCTCATTCAGGATTTTTTAATGACCACATTTCTTCCTCGAAGATAATTGTTCCCCACAATCCTTCGAGTATTTAATAAAGAGTTGGACAGTTGTTAACCCAGTTTTAGTAGTATCTGCATCTCTTTAGATTTTTCTCTGCTTGATGCAGGCCAATGATTCCTTCTTAAACACACTAACATCTTTTCCACGACCACAGGATATGTCTTTCTACATGGTTGTTGAAGAAATAAGAAGCTACTCATTTCATCAGTTGGGATAGAATAATTGTTGCCAGCTGAAAGATAATTGTCCATGCTGCAATTATCCAATAGGAGGCTTGTATCCATTTGCTTGGTTAAATTCAGGTGGCAACTTTTTTATTTTTGGCCAGGCAGTGTATTATTAAGTTGTTTGTTTTGAAATGCTAATCAGTGCTTCCCTGTGTCCCACAAATGAGTCTTGTTGTAAGTATTGGCTGCACAGATGCAAAGTAAATTAAGGTGTTTTCTGTGGTTTTATTCAGGCTAAGCTCCCAGAGTTGCAGCCACGGCCTGCACCTGGCTCACAGACTCAAACGGAAAAGGAAGAGCTCATGTGGACACCTGGAGTCAATGACTGTGACCTTCTCATGTACCTCAGAGCAGCCAGGTCAGTGTCTGAATTTAACAGTTAAAAGGTGCTGGTATCTTGGTAAACTCAATAGAAATGATCATACTTGAGAATCTTATCCATAAAAGCAATTAAAAAGAGTAGAAACCCAGATCTCCTCCACACTTTATGTACTGCCTTCTGCTATGGTTCAAGTTTCTCTGTCAAAACGGATGAATAATGGGTTGACATTTATTCATTTGGGATTTTAAGACATTCTGAGTTGTCAGCATCTGCGCCATTTAAAAGAATACTGAATAAGTCTCTCATCAAAGGCAAGTGTCGCATTGTCTTGCTGTTTTGGGACTGAGTCATAGTGAACTTTTTCAGTTTAAATCTATCACAAATGTTTTTTATGTAAGAAGTGTCTTTTAAAGGGGGTCTAATTGATCCTAGTGTCAAAAGGTTTCCTCCGTATCTGATTCATGTGTTAACATGAATTTGTTTTCATTTTCAAGGAGTATGGCGGCGTTTGCAGGAATGTGTGATGGTGGATCTACAGAGGATGGATGTTTAGCAGCCTCCCGTGATGACACCACACTCAACGCTCTCAACATGGTGCGGAGCACAACTTGAATTGTGTCATTATGCTTAAGTAATCATAAGGAACAATGTTATTGTGATGGATCTATACAAACACTTAAGTTTTTGTTTGTCTGTATTTTCATCTATTCTAGCTCCATGCAAGCCATTATGATGCTGCAAAAGCTCTCCAACGTCTGGTCAAGAAGCCATTACCCAAACTTATTGAAAAATGCTGGTCAGAAGATGATGTGGTGAGGCTCCTTTGTCTTTAACCTACACAGAACCTCAGTCGGTGATTGACAGCTTGTGCAGGGAAGGGTTGCAACAGCAAAGTGACTAATGGCTCTATGTACAATTAAATATTCTGACAGACCTGAAATTTTCCTAGGGATGCACAGATTGCTTGGCTGCTGACTGGAATTTAGCATTTTTTAACTCAACCAGCTATGTCCGGTTGAGCAGTAGATCAGCTTCAGAAAAATATGTTGTTGTTTTTTTCCCCTTTGTTATTTAAACATGTGCAGTTACACACATTTTTGTTGCCAACTTGCCTTCCCCAATGGGGTAGGGTACTTTGAATCCCTTTTTAAATGTTCCTTTAGAAAATTAACAAGCAATAAATTAAGTTTAAGAATAAACATCCCCAGTATTTCCCCATGAGAATGAGGTTTCTTCCCTGCTGCTGGGATATCTCAGTCTGCTTCCGCTCTGCTCAGTCAATGGCAGAGAAAAGCGGCAACATTTGCACAGTCTTGTTCTGGTGCTCATATTTTGTTGCCTCAAAATTGGTCTCAGTAATTGTACATGTATAAATGATAAAAATAACAGTACAGCTATTTTATTTCTCATTTATGTGAACGGGGTTATTCCCAGATTATTGTGCTTTTATAAAATCTGAACTTTATTAGAGGAGCCCAGCAGCTTGGAAATGCCTTTTAAGGAGACTGCAGAGTGATATATAGTTTTAATCAAATACTTTCAGTCACAGTTGAAGACTTATTTAGTTGTCAAACAGTAACAGGAAAAATATGTAAATGGATGTAGCTTTACTGCAGATTCAGCTCTGTTGATATGCAGTATATGTGAGCACAGACCAGGGAAGAGGCAAACAGATTAAATTTGATTCATCATCTCAGCCCAGATTTGTAATAAATACTTGAACATATAATGCCTCTCTGGTGTTGCTATCCTAGATTAATTGAACTTGTTTCATTTCATACACAGAAGCCACTAAAAGCTGGTCTAAAAGCAGTCTTCTTGTTTTACCAATGACATTAGAGGGAAAAGCTGTTATTTAATTTGGTTTTATTTGTATTTATGTTATTTACAATCAGTGAGTTATCATAAATGTACAGTCAAATTTTTAATTAAAACAAAATTTTGCATGAAAGAAAATATAAATATACCAAACTGCAACTAGTACATCTCTTTGAGCAAGCTACATTTTGAAAATGCACAGTTCAAAAGCCCAAACCACTTTCTTCAGATCCCCCCCCCCCCACCCCCCAAGCCATGCCTCCAGAGCACAGGAATAAGCAATGCCTGTTCCTGAGGGTTCACAAGCGCTGAGCAGCATTGATTGTTTTCTCCAAATGTCATAAAGACATAATTATTATATATTATAATCTGATATAAATTATATAAATCTTACCTGAAAGTAGAAATAGGGCCACTATGGCATCACTTTGCAGCCCTTTCTGTTGCACACTCTGCTCTCGCTCCGCTCTCCTTCAACTTTTTCTTGGCAGTAGCCTTATCCAAAACAGCTTTTCTTTTCTGACTCGATACATACACCTTTTCTGCCATAATGTCCCGTACGTTTAAGTGTGTACCGCATTTTGATGTAGTAGGCTAGCTAATGTAGCAAGCCGAGCTCTGGGTCTTGCTACATTGCCTTTGTTTACAAGTGCCCCAAGCCTCTGAGAGTGCATGAAGAGGGGAACGCGCAGAGGGCGGATGGACTGAGTTTGATTGACATATCACCATCCAATCTTTTAGAACGGGCCGGTTAAAATGATTGGATGATGTTTTTTCCGTCCTGTCAGTTCCACAGGTGACTAAAATATTTTATTTTGTGTTAGAGCATTTAATTAATTGGCTGCAATCAGGGTGTGAAGTGGAGGATTTTAAGAAATTTAGTTTAAAAAAAAAAAGAAAATGCTCCTGGAGAACATCTCCCAACCTACGTTCAATGAAAAAAGTCTACATTTTGTTTCATAACTGATTATGAGTAGATTTTATCTATTTCTCTTGTTTTTTTTTCCCGATAGAAACGCTTCATCAAAGGCTTGAGACAATATGGAAAAAATTTCTTTCGCATTCGGAAAGACTTTCTGCCCACCAAAAAGACTGTAAGTGCTTGTTTTGTTTTTGTGTACAGCACGGTTTATAATGCATACTGGGAATCTCTGTTGCCATATCCTTGACTGTTAAACACTATGTTGAAAAAATAGCTGTGTTCCTTTCACCAGGGAGAGCTCATCACTTTTTATTACCACTGGAAGAAAACACCAGAGGCCGCGGGAACAAGAGCTTATCGACAACAACGCCGCCAGCCGTCCTCTCGTAAAGCAAAGACTCGATCTGCTCCAGCTCTGGACAACGCTCCCTCTCGAAATTACTCAGGTGAGCGCTTCTTAATGTTTCTCAAAAATTAAAAGGACCAGCCATTTTTATCAAGAACCATCGTGTTCATGTTGTGTAAACTGCCCTTTTCTTCTGCAGTGGATGCAAGTTCTGCCAGCGAGGACGATCTTGACAGTGAAGACAGTGAACAGGAAATCAAGAGCTGTAGCCACTGTGGTTCCACAAGTGAGCTTTAAGTTTCAACTTGTTTGACTGTAGAGATGTGTTTTCATCATTTTGGAAACTTGTGCTTAAAGTCATTGTTCTTGTAACAGGCTCTAAAGATTGGCATCAAGCTGGAAGAGACAGCCGCTTGCTTTGCACGAGTTGTCGCACATATGAGAACAAACATGGATGTCTGCCGGCTGCTTCAAAATCTGCAAACGGTTCATTCATGTTCAAACCTGTTAAAGCGGAAGAAGAGGTGAACAGCAAGCATGGCATGAGGACTCGTCGTAGCAGAGCACCTGTAAGCCTCAGGCTAGAACGTTAACACAATTTACAAGTTCAAGTGCCATTTTTTTTCAGTTCTATAGATACAAGAGACACAACAGATTATTTAATTTGTCCAAATGTTTTATATTTTAACTTGCATGTCAAGTGATGAGAAAACAAATCTATTGCTTTTAGGTTGTAACAGTATTTGCTTCTGACTCTCTTTTATAGCAGTTGTCATCTTTAAGAAGCGGCCACAGGAGGCTCACCGGTTCACCAACCAGTGAGGATCAGCGGTCCAGTAACCAGCCCTCCCAAAGTGGAGCAATCTCTAATTCTTTGAGATCATCTACCACAGATAATAAGAATGACTCCACAAGGAGAACAAATAAGGTAAACACAAACATCTTTGCATGCCTAAAGAATGACTTTTAAAAGCCTTCCACATACTTTAAGCACTAAGTGTACAGTGATATTTTTATACAGTTTTGTCTTTTGGAATCAACTACTATATTTCTCTGGAGAGAAGTAATAATTTTGACATTGATATTATGTCAATTATAGGTGATTTTAAAGTTTTCCCTTTCATAAACTCTGTGCATGCATGTGAAATCAGACATTGCTGAGGTTTCTGTGTAAAGCCCCATTTCCACCAACTGGTCCAGGTCATTACAGGACTGTTTGGTGCGGTTTGGTTCAGTAAATCCTAATCTCCGCAGCCTTACCTGGTAGGCGGCATATCAGCCAGATATCGATAAATGTGTCAACTACTTAATAGCGTGGCATCATGGTAGCGCAACGCTTTCCTTGAGTACTAACGAAGAAGGATGTGACACAGAGACAAAGGAGTAGAATGGCAGACATCCAGAAGTTTGTGTTCTTTTTTTCTTGGCATGTGGCTTTAAACAAGCAAAAATCCATGGTATATAAAAACATGGTGCTGCTCCTGCTTTGTTCTCAGTGCTGAGTCACAGAAGGGATGATTTTTCTTCTTTTTTTTTTTACCAATGAATGGATTGCAGTGTGTCAAGCTCCACCCTTATGGGTCAGATTGGTAAGATTGGGACTTCAACAGAAGGGTCTAGAAAAAGTAGAACTGGTCGGATATTCTGACACAGGTCCAACTTTTTTGCCGGTCAAAACGGCCCCAAAATAAATGCGTACCGACCCAGACCCGTTGGTGGAAACAGGGTTTAAGTCATCCTCATTGTGCTGACACCAGTGTAAACCTTTGTGTCTGTGTGTAATTGTGCTTTTTCTGCAGAAAATAAAAGAGGAGGTTCCGTTGCCAAAGACAACAAAGCGTGTACGGGAAAGTCCTGCTCTGGAGCCTGATGGGCCTGAAAAAGTCACACCTAAAAGACCAAAAACACAGGTAAGAGAGCAACAATGTGAGTACATATGTATACAAAAAAATTCTTATTTTGGTTAAAAGGAAGAAAATTCTTTTTAAAACTCTTTGAATGCAACTACTTCTTCTCATGGAAAAATAATGAGAGCCTTTCTTGAGAAACTAAAAAATGAACCAGGTTTGTTTGTTTGTTCCTTCAGGACCCACAGGGCACCCGGTCAGAGGCTGAGGCAGAGGAGGAAAGCTCTTCAGAAAGCCGCAGTGCTCAGGACGATGGTAGTGATACCAAAGACATCGATCAGGACAACCGCAGCTCCTCTCCCAGCATTCCCAGCCCTCAACAGGGTAATGAGAGCGACTCCGACTCCTCTGCTCAGCCAAACGGGATCCCATCAGAGCCTGTTGCTCCTGCTCCTGTGTTGGCTGACACATCAGTCCCACAGGCCATCTCTTCTCAGGTCGCTACCATTGCTCCTCAGCCACTGCAAACTATGCCCTCAGCTAATGCAGCTCAAAGCCCCCCTCCACCCTCTCCAGACCCCTCTCAGCCAGCCACCAGTCAGACAGCCTCCACTGCAGGGGGAAGCAGCCGATCACAGCCTTCTACTCCCACTCTCGCTGGTCCACAGCCTCTTTTATCAGCCCTGGGTCAGGATGCTCCTCTTTCTCCAGCATTTCACATCCCACCTGCTCTCAACTCTATGCAGCCACACGGGTCATCTCAGACCCCACAGCGTCCCTCACCCTTCTTTAAGGAAACACAACTCCCCCAACCTCCTCTTACTGGCCCCCAAATCAAGCCTCCACCCACTACCCCTATTCCACCTTCACACAAACAGCTGCCACACCCATCAGCTGCCGCTTTCCCCCAGATGCCCTCTAATCTCCCCCCTCCGCCTGCTCTAAAGCCCCTCAATGCTCTGCCCAACCAGCATCCTCCTGGCGCTCCTCCTCCTCCTCTTCAGCTCATGCCGCATCCTTTGCCAGCTCATTCACTCCCAGCTCAACTTCCAGTGATCTCTCAGGCACCAACCCACTCTGGAAAAGGCACGTCCTCTTCCCACCAACAAGCTGCAGCCTCCCTTCCTCTCACTTCTGTCACATCATCCACTGTTGGCCCCATCCCAAGTCTACAGCCATCCCTCCCACCTCTTACTGTGAGACCCTCGTCAAGTGCCACTGCAGTGGGATCGCAAGTTCTGATTAAAGAAGAGCCATTAGATGAGATAGAAGAGGCTGAAAGCCCACCATCTCCACCTCGAAGCCCCTCACCAGAGCCCACCATCATCAACATAGCAAGCCATGCCAGCCAGTCTGCACGGTACGTTGTAACATCACAGCCATATAAGATAAAAATCCAATTTCAAGTCTTCTTTAAAAAAAGTTGAGGGTTCTATAAATTATGTGAGACAAGTGATAAAGTCGAGTCTGAAAATGGGTGATTTCACATAATTTCAAAAACTTTTGTGAGCGTCAAGTGCAGAAAAATCATAATTATTATGGGAACCTTTTACTAAAATGGATGGAAAGCAAGAGTTGTGGCCAGACAGCCCGGCATGTTCAAACTAATCAAATGTACAGCTATAACTAGAAGCACTCACAGACGGCAGACCTCTGCCAAGCCATAGAGTCGGTCACCTGAGGAGAAAAAACCAACAAAAGGCCCAACAGCCCACCCAGTACCCCCTATATTTTTATTCATCAAATCCAGAATATCAATTAATGATCTGGGTCAAATGTGAGATTATAACATCTACCATGATGTCATCTTGTAATTATTTTATTTGTTTTTTGCAGATGATTCTTGGCATTATCTGTTGAGTTAGAAGCTGTAATGGCAAAACAATCCCCATCTCCCCATAGTAAAAAATCTTTTAAAAAAATTCCTGGATCCAGACGATGATCTGTATCACCCCCAAAATGTAATCACTTGTTCCTTTGTTCCATTTCTGACATTTCCTGAAAATTTCATTAAAATCCGTCCATAACTCTTATGGAGTTATGTTGCTAACAGACAGACTACGTAGCCAAAAACGTCATTTGAAAAAATTAACAGAGGCAGAAGAATGAAGAGTAGACATCCTTGACAAGATGCCGAGCCAATATTCATCTGGAGCTGTAACTAGAAGATGGCCTGTTGCTGTGTTTTTATATTGTTTTGGACATGGCTACACTGAATGCATGCCAGATGCAAGAATGACCCGCTGTGTGTTCATTATTGAGCTCTCCACGTGCTATACAATAAATCAATATTAGCTGACATCCAGCACACTGTTAAAAAGATTTAAAGGGTGGAAATAATTGGCCTCGGTAAACGCCACATGTATTTATATATGCCGAGTCAGCATGTTGTCAAAATGACCCCCTCTAGTGGTTCTTGGGGATATTGGAATGTTGGCGGTTCTAGTGTTAAAAAAAAGATCCTTGGATCCAGGCCACGAATGCGGATCACCCCCCAAAATCTAATCAGTTGTTCCTTATATCATTTGGGAGATTTCCTGAAAATTTAATCAGAATCCATACGTTGCTTTTTGAGTTATGTTGCTAACAGACAGACAGACAAATGTACACCCCCAAAAACTGAGGTAATGATAATAAGAGCAGCAAAAACAGACTGTAAACAAAACACTTGCCTAGTTGATGTGGAAAGAGCCACATTCTATTAGCTGTTCAGTGTCCAGTGTCGGCGTTGCTGGTGTATGAATGTGTAAGAATGTTGGTGCGTATTTGCTGCCATGTTTCCTTCAATCTGCCCCATGGCCACTCTTCATTCAGATGAATAATGGATCCAATGTGCTTTTAAGTGCGTCAGCAATAAAGCACAATATAATTCTTATTTATTATTATTATTATTATTATTATTATTATTATTATTATTATTATTCAGTCCTCACTTCACAGTTTTTTTCTGGGGAGCGAGTTTGCAGTGGAAAAACCCACCTGCCTGCTGTGGTTCGAAAACAGCTCCACATGGGCAATGACAGTGCATTAAAGCAGCAAAGTAAAATAGGCTGTAAAACTAAAACGATGAGCTCAAGTTTTGTACAGCTGACATTGACTGAAAGGCTTTGTTCATTCATGTGAAGCATTGTGAAAAATATTTTTTACTACTACTTTAATGGAATTTCCAAAGCCAGTGTTCCTCAAATCCTCAAACTTTCCATCTCCTGATAAAACATTTTCTGTTATAGGTGACTGCCTGGTTGATAATATTGCTGCATGGATATTATTGTCCATGTGTATATAATATAATATGTATATAATATATAATAAAACGTTATATAAGACTCAAAAATCAACATGTTTATAGGGTCAATTAATGAGTAAATGTCAATATATATATATATATATATATATATATATATATATAGCCGCACACAAAACTATCCAGTCGCAAACAAAACCATCCATACCCCCCCCCTTCAAAGAGA